>PVLD010010884.1:0-68311 GCA_004027595.1 Dinomys branickii | reverse complement strand
TGTAATGGCCTTCTTTATCTCTTTTGATTGTTTTTGGTTTGAAGTTTACATTGTTTGCAAACATAATAGCTACCCCTGCTTTTTTCTGGGGACCTGTTGCATGGAGAATTGTTTTCCAACCTTTAACTTTCAATCTGTGGATTTCCTTTTGAGTAAAATGTGTTTCCTGTATACAGCATATCGTTGGATTGTGTTCCTTTATCTACTCTTCCAATCTTCTCCTTTTGACTTTTGAATTGAGGCCATTTACATTAATGGTTATAATGGTTATACGTTGGCTTATTCTAGTCATGTTGTTTACTTGTTGTTTTCCTTCTTTTGCTGACTGTTTACTTGCTTGTTCTGTTTAGGGAGTTATTTCTATTGTTGTTCTTGGGATTGTGGTCTGTTTTTTCTCTGTCTAGAATATCTTTTAGTGCTGTTTGTAATGCTGGTTTGGCACTCATGAAGTTCCTCAGTTGTACTTTGTCGTGGAAATATTTTATTTCTCCATTGAATTTGAGGGATAGTTTTACAGGATACATCAGTCTGGGTTGGAAGTTGTTTTGTCTCAGAATCTGTAATACCTCACTCCAAGCTCTTCTTGATTTCATGGTTTCTGTTAAGAAGTCTGCTGTGATTCTGATGGGCTTTCCTTTATAGGTGATCTGTTTCATTTCTCTAGCAGCTTTTAATATTGTGTTCTTTTGCTGGATATCTGGGATCTTGGCTATTATATGTCTGTGTGTGTTTTTCTTTGGGTTATGGATCGTTGGGGTTCTATATGCCTCGATTGACTGAAGTTCAGTATCTTTTACCTTGTTTGGGAAATTTTCCACTATTATTTCAGCAAATATTCTTTTTATATCGTTTGTGTGGTCTCCTGCTGTTTCACTCACTCCTATTACTCAAATATTATTACGTTTTGCCTCATCTTGCAGCTGTTGGATTGACTTTTCTTGTGTCTTTGAGGATATTATGAGATTCTTCCTTTCACGCTCATAAGCTGCCATGCTGTCTTCAAGTTCTGAAATTCTATCTTTGGTTTCCTTTAAGCAGTTTTGCATGCTTTCAGTGTAAGTTTTCAAATCCTGGCATTCTCTTTGGACCTGTTTCATTCTTGGTAATTCATTCCTAAGTTGCTCTTGGAACGTTTCCATTTGTTTCCCATTTTCTTCTAGTCTTTTGTCTACTTCTTCTCTATGTGTATGGAACATTTCTTCCATCATTGTTTTCAGCTCGTTTTTTGTCTGAGAGATCATTGCAGGCATGTGGCTTATTTCTGCTTTAAGCTCTTTTATGGCCTGTTGGAGTTGTTTCATTTCGGATGCAATCATTTCATAACTTGCAGGTATGTGGCTTCCTGGTTCCCCTGTATCCTCACATTTAGTACTTGTTCCGGGTGGGGTTGAGTTTTGAGACTACGTTTTGTTCCTCTGTTTTCCCATTTTTGGGTATCAGATTCAAAATGTTGGGCTATAAATTCCCCAAGCAGTTCATCAGTCAAAGGTCTGCTGCAGAGGCTGCTCCAATGATTCCTTCTCTTTGGGAGAATGTCCCTTAAGCTGTGTGCTGAGATTTCCGCTTCTACTCCCTACCCCAAGACCTGGCTGGGGTGCATAAATAGCTGGCCGCCCCAGGGACCTTGCAGGCAGGGGGCCGCTCAGGTGGTCCTCCCTGGGTGGAGCTCCTCCCCCACTCAAAAATCCCATTGGAGTGCCCAGCCAGCTCTTCAGTCCCGGGGACCGTGTAGTCAGTAGAACTGCACGGTTGTCCCTTGCTGGGTGGAGCTTCTTCCCGACTCAAAAAAACCAGTTAGGGCGCCCAATGATCTCACCCTGGGATCCTGCAGGCAGGAATGCCGCTCAGATTTATCTCTCTGGATCGAGCTTCTTCCCGACTCAGAAATCCTGCTGTGGTGTTCACTCTGCTCACCTGTTCCAAGATCCGTGCTGGCAGGAGATCCTGGCGCTCCCTGGCACTTCTCCGCCTCCTCGGCTTTGTTGCAGGAGCCGCCGACTGCAGCTGCCGCAGTTCCTGCGGCGCCGGCTGCGGGGGCGGAGCTCTGAGCGGGATCCCGGACCGCTGCCCAGATTGGTGCAGTCTGCCCGAGGAGTGCGTTCTCTGAGTTTGCTCTGCTCCGCCGCCTCCAAAAATTCCTGGCTTCAGCTGCCTCTGAGCCGTTAGGGTTCAGGATCTGGTAGGGTCCGTCCCACCGCAATCACACTCAGTTGTCTGCGGATTCAGCCGAGCCGCAGCCCAAGTGCAGCGCCGATCCCCTCGGGCACCCTCGCCGCGACTTATTCAGCCCACCCGTTAATGCTCCGGCAGCGGAGAGCAACACGTTCAGTTGGAATTTCACATCTGCGGACCCAGCACCTGCACGCAAAGGATCGGTCTCTGGGAGAGTTTCCCTCTGCCACTCACCTGGTCGCCGTCTTCCCGGAAGTCTCTTCACTCACTGTTTGATGAATGATACTACTTTGTGGACATCTTTAAAACTCTCCATATGCATCTACCTCACTGACTCAGCAGAATCCAGTGCTATCTGCTTCTTCTTTAAAAAGTAATGACAGCAGACTCTGAAGTTTCCATGATCTGTATTATTCCTGAATATGTCTGATTTCTCTGGCATTATTAATTGAGATGATCCAGATTTAGTTCTGGTTTTTCCCACAAATGTTTGTGATAAGAGTACAAAGCTGTTGTACTGTGACATGATAACTGCACGTTTCTAAGGTACACTATCTTATGCGACACATACACAACAGTGGTGATGAGTCAGGGTAACAGCACACCCATAGTTTCAAACACTGGTCATTTCTTTCTGCTGGAATATTAAAACGTTTCCTTGTACATATTTTGAATACACAGCACATTCTTTTCAATTGTAATCACTTGACTGTTTGGTAAAACATTAGAAATTCCTTCTAGCTGCAGTTTCTACCTGTCCACCAGCCTCTCCCTGCTGCCTCCTCTCAGGCTCCAGGAAGCACTGTCTTGGTTACTTTTCTCTCGTTGCTGAGACAAAATACCCAACGCCCAAAATGAAGACAGGAAAGGTTTATTTAGCTTACAGTTTGTGGAGGTTTCAGTCCATACTTGGCTGGTTCAGAGGCAGAGTGGCACATGGCACAGGGCAAACTGTTCATGGCAGCAGAGCACAGCAAGAACAACCAGAGCAAAAGGGAGGAATGGCTGTAAGCAGCTTCTTTTTCTCCCTTACCTTGTAAACAGCCTACCCCTCCCCAGGGGGTGTGTACCTCTCACATAACCTCCATGCCCTCCACTTCCACAGGCTCAGGATGTATACAAAGTAAGCACCCTGGCTTCCTGCTGAATCACTCAGCCAAACCTCTGGACTCCCCAAGTTGACACAATGTATCAACTATAACAAGTACCATTCTGCTCTTTACTTGAGTGAGATACACATCTCTGCTTCACATCCCATGAAAATGTGCAGATTTGGTTGTTCCTCCATTGCTCCAATCCATGTTGCCCCAAATGACAGGATTTCATTCTTTTGTGGCTTACTAGTGTTTCATTCTGTGAACAGACTGCATTTTCTTTACCACTCACGCACTGCCAGGCACTGGATTGATTGTATGCTTGCTCCTGTGAAGAGCAGTGCAGTGAAGTGGGGGTGGATGCATGGCTCTGAGATAGTCGGTTTCTGTTCTTCTAAATGGGAATCCAAGAGAGAAACTGCTGGAATATACATGGTTCTAGTTTCCAGGGGTCTCCTCGCTGTTTTCTATGATGGCTGTGCTTGTTACCTTCCAGCCAACTGTATGTAAAGAGAACCTGTTACTTGAGTGACTTATAGAATTTGCTGGTTTTTGTCTTTTTCATTATAGCCAGTCTTGCTGGTGTAAGATGAGCCTTCACTGTAGTTTTGATTTGTATTTCGCTGATGATTAGCAATTTCTACATATTGAGTGGTCATCTCCCTTTATACCCAACTAATTTTTGCAAAAGTGCAATAATATATGAAGTGTGATCAAAATGTACAGGAAATGTTTAAATTTGAAAAATAATTTATAACAGTAGAAGGTACTTTGCCATTAATCCAGCTTGAAACATTCTCCTCACTTCAGATACACTTATTCCGTCACCCTTACTAATGTCTGAAGCAGATCTGGAAGTCCTTTTTGATGGGTACCTTTAGCTATGCTGCTGTGCCTCCCTCGATGTCCTGAATTGACTCAAAATGTTCACCTTTCATGCTCAGTGGACTTTGGGGAGGGGCAGTGTGAGATCTGGTGAGTAAGGTGTATGCCGGCATGGAGCCACATTTCTCTGAGCCACCTTTCTGTTGGATGGCACCGGGCAGCAGTATTCGCTGCAGTTTTGATCATACGTCCTAAAGACACTCAGGAAAGAGAACTTCCAGAAATGCTTCAGAGAGAGGCAAGAATGATGTGATAGGTGAGGGAGATATTTTAAGGGGGGAGTAACGGCAACATGTCTTTCATTGTATCATATTTTAAAGATGTAAACATTTACCACATATTTCAATCATACATTGCACATTGGGGAAATGATAATTTCTTTAACAAATGTTCCCGGGATAAAGTAAAGTCCATAGGTAGAAGAATGAAACCAGACTCTTTTCTCTTACCATGCTTAAGGGCTTAAATGTAAGATGTGAAAGTATAAAATGACTAGAAGAAACCAGAGAGAACACATGGGCACGTTGGTCTATGCACAAAGACTTTGGATATAACCTTAAAAATACAAGCAAGAGAAGTAAAATTGATGATTGAGAATATATCAAACTAAAGTGCTTCTGCATAGCAAAGGAAATGTTCAACAGAAGGTAGAAAAAAACCTACAGAATTGTCTGAGAAAATATTTGCAAAATATTCATCTGTCAAGGGATTATATATCTGAAATATATGAATAATGTAAAACGTTCAGGAGCAAAAACTAAATAGCCCATAAAATAATGGTCAGATGAGTGAAGAGTGATATATTTTTATTGATAAATTTAGTGATTTAAACATTACACTGGTAGGCAGATGTGATGGTGCAAGCGTATAATTTCAGCACTCTGGGAGGCTGAGGCAGGAGGATCACAAGATCTAGTCCGGGATGGGCAACTTGAAGATGTAGCCAGACCTGTGTCAAGATAAAAAGTACAAAAAGTTCTGGGGGTATGGCTCAGTGCAAAGACTCTGGATTCAATCCCCCCCACCACAAAACAAAACAAACAAAACAAAACATAACATTGTTAACACCCTTTTATTATCTTTTAGCTTCACTGGTCAGGTGCTGGGCTCAGTTTAGGGTGAAACTACCCTTTGGAGTCTCTCAAAGTCAGCTGAGGTTGGAGCCAGGGTAGGGTGCGTGGGAAAGCTCAGGTGAGGAAGGTTGGGCTTCCAGATTCCTGTGACTGGGGGAAGAAGTTGCTTCCCTGCGTGCCCCTGAAGTGAGGCCCTTGGTCCTGGCTTGGTGGAGCCGCCCAGGGTCCTGGAAGCCCAGAAGCCCAGAGGGGCAGCATCTGACAGCGAGATCGAATTCCGCATCTTACCTGCACTGGAATGTGGCGACAGCCCTTCTCCTTGGACTCACTCTGTTGGTTGGAGGCTGGACAGATAGCAGCCAATTCCAAAGGAAGAAGTTGCCCAGTGAATAAATGGGAGGGCGCCGGGCCATGCGAGTGCCCTGGGCTCCCGCTCCAGCAGTTGCTCCACCTGCTTCTTGAATCATCTAGTTTGATTAGAAATGAAAACAACGAGGTGTGAGTGAGGAGGGACAGCTGCTGACATGAAAACTGCTGCGTGATTCCTAAAGGCCTCGAAAGGCTACTTAGTGAAATGTTTTTGAAGTACCTGTGGGCTAAAACTATAAAGACCATAGAAATCTGTAATGCCACATGCACGAGTTTTCCATGAGGGCCTGATTTCTTACTGTACTTGAAAGAAAACCAAATTCAGACTGTGAATTCTGGCTGACCCATCATGGATGGCCACAGAGGTATACACAAGGGCCTATGTCACACCAAATTATGTGCCACACACAGTTCCCGGGGGCGAATTTGGCATGGATGTTGGGAAGGCTTGTGGGACCTGCGTAGTAAAGACTACCTGGGAGCCATAACCTGCCGATGTGCACACTGGGCAGACTTTAGAAAACTAAAGTCCTCTACTGCGGAGAAAGTTAGACAAGCATAACTACAAATGGAAGCAACAAATCTCAATGAGAAAATGTCACATTTGGTTGCAAAAATAATAGAATAAAATTCAGAGTATGCAACATCTCGAATCAGAAGTTCAGAGGTGAAATCACAGTAACTGTTTATAGCAATACAGCTTATAGTCAGAATAACTTTGCAGAACAATAAGGAAAGACAGTGAGCTGCAGAGCTTTAAAGACATAATTTTTTAATGTTTACTAGTTTAGCAAAGCTCACAAAAATCAGCAGGGATGGATTTTGAATTATTCAAAGAAATGTAAAAAAATACACACATAGTCCTATTCTTTATAGGTGACACTTTCACAGCTCAATGGGAAACACTTGAAGAAGGCACTCTGTTTTTGGTACTAGGAATCAAATGCAGGACCTCAAGCTTGCCAGGCAGGTGCTGTGCCACTGAGCTATATCCCTGGCCTGAAGGCACACTTAAGATTGGTTACTTTGTCTTAGTGTGACATCCTTGATTCAGCCTGTACCTGAAGGAGTACCAGAGCTTTTCAAGAGGTGATACAGGCAAAAGTTTTCTAGTTTTGGAAAATAATACAAGCCAAGAGTATAGGTCCTATCAAATCATTAAGATTCATTAAACAAGGACTTTTATGATGAGTCAGTAATATGGATTTCTACTTTAGATTTGATGAGTATGGGTAAAAATATTAACAAATTATGAGTAGTAACATAAACCTTCTCTGGCAAGAAAAAATTAAGATGATCTGACTTGGGGTCTACTAAAAATTACCAAAATTTACCGGCAGACAATATAACAAAAAGGTTGCAGTGAATTGTGTGGAATATAAATTGATTAAAACTGTGGAATTCTCATATGCACTGACAGAAAGAAACAGAGCTAAGTGTAAAGAAGCTGTAAAATGAAATGCAGAACCAAACCTTGCTCATGCATCACCAAAACAAGCCATGTGTAATTGAATGTTGTGCTGACTTACGGCTGAATAAACCAATAATATTCTGATGAACTAATAAGGAAACTAATAAAGGAACTAATAAAAATATACTTCCTCACCCAAATAAACAATACTGTCAAATAAGTACGTTAAATACATGGTCAGTTAAAATACGTTGAATACTGCACAATATACTTTTCTTGCCAAAAGTTTACATTACCTGAACAAGCACTAAACCTAAGAGCCTGACTGACTTAGTGACTTTCTCAGTCACTTTCTCATCATGAGGCGAGCCCCCCAGCACCCACACTTTAAAGGAGGAGAGGTGGTCTGGGCTCACATTTCCAGCCTTGGTTGGAGGGAGAGGGAGAGCGGTCACATCACAGCAGCCAGGAGCCGGAGAGACAAGGGAGGGCTGGGCAGGGACACGAGCTTTCCAGGTCCCGCCCTCAGCGATCTGCCCTCGCACGCAGGTCCCACCTGAAGATAGCAAATCAGCTACAAGTCTGCCATGGTCCAGCGTTTTCCAAAAGTGCGGCCTATGAAAGCTTGACGCCGTTGGGGCACATCTAGATATAAACTACAACATTTCACCCCTGGCCCTCAAAACACTCAAGTCCGTCTCATTCTTCAAAGTGCAGTGAGTTCACCTGTAAGCATCAGCATAGTCTCCACAGTTCCAGCATTGCTGAAGAGTCCAGTGCAATGTCTCCTCTGAGTGTCAGGGCAAACTCTTAGCTATGAACCCCTGTAAAAATCAAAGAGAAAGTTAAACAGGTCCAAGGTACACTAGCACAGAACAAACATTTCCATTCTAAAAGGAGGAAAAGGGTATTTTTCTTCCTGTCCTGCTGCAGAGTACTGGGGTTATTTTTAAAGCTGATATTTTCAGCAACCACACTTTCCTCTAGACTCTTTCTTTCTGGCAAAAATGAAAACTTTTTAAATGGACTTTTTGCTACTATTTCTCAGTGTAGATCTCACTAAAAGCAGAAAACAGTACTCATGCCACTTCCTAACTGTTGAGCTACTCTGAAACTTCCTCTGCTAGATTAATTAGTCTGTCACACTTAATGTCAGTCTACTGCAGTCTCAAGACATGAGCAAAATTTAGACAAATTTTCAGCCAGAGCCTAAAACACGTGGTCTGAATTTCTGCTAATGAGTCCTTATTCCCAGCAGAAACCTGTTGAGCCTGACCTTTATTGTCTAGTTTTGTATCAGCATTCTGGTCCTTTGAGCTCTGACCAGAATATCCTATAAAGCTTGGCTTATTGCATTTTAGGGCTCCTTCTCCAGCTGGCATCTCCAAACCTTTCAAAACTCCTCCTGTGAACTATTTCCAAAACTTCTGAACCACAAAGTCAAATATATCCATAACAATGAGCCTATTTTTGGTACCAAATTTGTTTTAGTCTTTTTTCTCACTGCTGAGACAATATCCAATACCTACAAGTTAAAGGGAGAGTGATTTATTTTGGCTCACATTTGAGTCCATGGTTGGTCAGATCCAAAAGAAAAATAGCACAAAAAAGGACCATGGTACAGGACAAGCTTCTCACCTCGTGGTGGTCAAGAAGCAGAGAGAGAAGGGAGGAGTGTGGAAGGGAGTAAACCTTCCTAGAGCTTTGCCCCTGGAAATCTTTCCCCTGGCCAAAGCCTCCTCCTGTCAGTAAACAGCAATAGTGCCCTCAGAACATGAAGGTAGCAGAAGACATCTCAGTGTAGCCCACAGCCAGATACGAGAACTTTTCTGATGTAGTTTATAGGTGAAGCTGGCAGCTGACTCAGCTGAAGCCTTAATGAAGTTGGAGAAAACAATGTCCCTATATTTATCACTGGTGGTACTTTGGCTGCACGGAACACCAGGAAATAATAATGTGGGAAGAAACAGGAATGTCAGAAATGATTCCATGATAATGACTGTCTTGGTTACTTTTCTCTCATTGCTGAGACAAAATATCCAATGCCCAAAATGAAAGAAGGAAAGGTTTATTTAGCTTACAGTTCATGGAGGTTTCAGTCCATACTTGGCTGGTTCTGAGGCAGAGTGGCACATGGCAGAGGGCAAACATTAAGTCCTATAGTTCTATGTGGAACACCTAAGCAATCTGTGGTAAATTGTGAGCTCTGAAGGCCTCATATGGCTCTGCCCCTAGGGCAGGTATAGCTCTCACACCCATAGTCCCAGCATTGGATCATGGATCAGTCATAAACTCTAAACGCCACCAAATAGCTGCATGAGGATTTGGGGGGACATACAGACACAAACCATAACAACGACCAAATAAAATAGGATGTTGAAGGCTGTTCTTTCCAGTGATCACTGGAGGAAAAGAAAAGCACTGTTTGGTGGTCTCAAGTAACGCAGGTTTCATACTGGTCTTTCTCATAAGATAAATTCCTGGAAGGTAAATGATTGAGTTCATGGATATGCATGTTTGAAAGAACTTCATGAAATGGTTAAACCACCTTCCAGAAAAACTATCAGGTGATACTCCCAATAGCAGAGTTAATATCTGGATCAGAAGCTGGATTTATTAAATCTTTTAAAAATGTCAACATTGTTACATGAAGACATCTCATTTTTTATTTTTACTCCTAAATTATTTGCTAACAAACTTTTAAATTTTATTAGCTATTTGTATTTCTCCTTTAAACACTTCTACAGATTTTCTTTGTAGATGTTTGCAGTTCACAGCATCTACCGTCATCTTGGGGGCAGGGAGCATGGACGCATTACAGCACTTTCCCTCATTTTTATTTAATCCTCTCTGCTCTTCCCCTTCTCCTCCAGTTTCTCCATCCCAATTTTTATTCCGTTGAGATTATTCATTTTAGCTCCCGTATGGCATAGAGTGTTTACGTTAATCAGGGTTATTAGGCTCCTGTGTGTGGCGATCTTTATTTGAATTTCCTCTTCCCCACCTGCTCACCCTCGTCCTTCCTCCCTTGGATCAACTCCCCTGTTGCAAAAGATCTGTCCCCTCACCCCTTTCTACCCATTCTTTATCATTGTCTTTCTTTACACTGCCTCACTCAAATGAGATACCATGTGGTATTCAAGCTTCTGTGTCTGGTTTATTTCGCTCAATGTTATATTTTCCAGGTGAATCTATTTTCCTACAAATGTCTCAATGTGTCGTTCTTTATGGCTGTGTAGTACTCCATTATATGTAGATACTGAATGTTCTTTATCCTTTGGTCTGTTGATGAGTTTACAGGTTGCTTCCAGGATTTATCTCTTACAAGTTGCAGCACCTGGAATTTCCCACCATGACTTTGGAGGTGACAGGGTGGCTGGTGGCTGTGTTGAGTGGGAGGAGACTGTGTCCCCTGAGAGTCCTAGGGCGAGGGGACTGGCAGGATGGCAGTGGTGGAAGCTCCTTGGGATGGTTTCCTTTTTATGTTTTATGGCAAGTCGTTCTATAGGCATGGAGAGATTCCACTTCAAAGTCCACTCTCTTCTGCTTGCCAACACTGTTTTCCTGCACACCTTGATCATCCTTCCCTAACGATATTAAATATTTATTGAGTTATACCTCACTGGGAATTATTAGTGATTGACCACAGCTATAAGCCATAAAATATTCATTAGCTAGTTTTAAATTATTGATTGATATTACAAACATACAGGCACTGTAACAACAAAAGTTTAGCCTTCCCTGTTGACAAGGATGAAGTAGAAATGCTTCAGTCTTGTTCTTCTTGCTCATTATAGGGAATTGACAGAAATAGTAAGTTGCAGTTTATTTCTCTTGATAAAATCTTATCAAATATAAAAAGATGCTATAAGAAAGACTTTCAAATAATGCTCATAACAATAACAGCTAACGCTGTGTGACACCATGGGCTAGGCACTATTTTATCACTTTTAGAGCCTCTGTCCGCTTGCCCCTTTGGACGACCTCAAGAGGAAGACATTATTGCTTGTTATTGTCCTTTTACTAAGGGAAAATTGAGGCTCAAAGAGTCAAGACCAATTCCCAAGGTAACAAACATGGAAGGTAGTAACAGTGGGATTCAGAGTGAGGCAGTCTGGCTGCAGACCCTGGCGCAGATGACCATAGGACACTGCACTCTGGTCCTCTCAGGTCAGGAGCTATGGGAGCAGACACTTGCCAAGACGGCTTTGCTCCAAACTGATCCGAGGACTTTTCTAATGAAGCGTAGAAGACTCCAACTACCTATCAGTCTGGCGGAGGAGGGGGCAATCGTACATCACCTGGAAATATTCTGAACGGGTAAAGTCTGATAATAATAACTGAAGATTTTATTGTATTGGAGAATCTCAGAGGTATCTACCCTCTATGTTTAACAAGTTTAAGCAAAGTATGAGGGGCAACTTTTGCTGTGCAAATGGTTGTTATTTTAAACATATTATAGGAAGCTAGGACTGTATGAGTATTTTGGGGAATTTGTGAAAAGGATATTGAAATGATTTTTGGGTTGGAGATGTAACAAAAACAAATTGGTACTATCTTTGACCCACAGGAAGTCTGATATGACAGTGGCTACAATTTAAAAATGTAGCCAAGTCATTTTCAAAGTTACAAAAGACAAAGAAGGTAAATTTTGGAGCATTCCATCATGGGTAATGTTTTCATTGAGGTGGTTATGCTCCAGAATGGGTGCTCTGAGGAGTAGAAATCTGATACTCAGTTGTCATTAAAGCCGGTGAGAAAACAGATGGGAAGACATGAAAAGCACTGATTTGACTTCACAGGAAGCAATCCATCTTCAGGTTTTATGAGAGCGCATGGCCCCCATTGCAGTTTACGCAATCTCGGTAGCTGAGTAGCTGGCCTGGCTTCCTCTCCACCCTTGCTGCAGCTCCTTGCCTGCTGCATGTCTCTCTACCTGTGATGATGGAGATTTGCTTAGTACAATGTCACAGATTTCAGCATTTCTAGGGCTTTGACTAACTCTGTAAGATAAAATGATTTTGTGTTTTCCTTTAAATGTGTCTCTGTATTACAGATTTTTATGTTTTTGTACAAATATCTATTTTCTCTAGATACTTTGCTTGCAGTAACATGCTTTCAAATTTTAGTGCGATTACTAGTGCGATTGGTGAGATTGGTTTTATTGAATAGTAAAACTTCCTGCTTGTGCTGGTTAATTCAGACTTGCAGAGTTAAAAATACTTACTAGACATTCTTGGAAAGAGAAAAAGAAAATGAAACGAGGCCTGGCACAATCTGTGCTGCCGATGCTTTCATCAAGTCTAACTCGAACTCTGCCTCTCAGGTCTGGCCGTTCCCCGAGGCCCAGCTCTGAGATTAGAACGGCATCATCTCTGCCAGTGTCACATAACGTCTGTATCTATTTTTTTTTTTTTTTTTGGTCTTTTTGAGACAGGGTCTTACTATGCAGTTGAGGCTGGTCTTGAGTTCACTTTGTAGCCCAGGCTGGCCTTGAACGCACCATAATCCTTCTGCCTCAGCCTTCCAAGTGCTGGGATTATACGTGTGCACCACCATGCCCAGCTTCCTGCATCTATTTTTTGGACACTGTTCAAGCTATACTTTTCCAAGCCAACAGAGTGATATTTAGATTCAGCAATCCTGTCTTACATGCTCTGCATGGGACTCTTTTCTTGCTCTCTTGATTAGGAGCAGAGCCCGTCGTCCCAGGGATGACACCAGGGTCCTGCGCAGCCTGCCTGACCCAGGGCCTACTGTCAGTCTGTTCTGTAGGACTGTCCTCCAGTCACCTCCCCTAAACCCCCTTCCTAAAGCCGGCCTCCCTCTCTGTTCACTGTGTGTGCGTGTGTGTGTGTGTGTGTGTGTCTGTGCACACACTTGATAGTGCACTCAGCAGTTTACTGTGATGGTGATATCGACTTACTGTGTATTGCATGTTAGTTTTTGGTTTGGAGTATTTTGGGGTCTGGAAAGGGCTCTTGTGAAACACTCCTTCCGGTAAGACCGTATGTGAAGTAGCCTCTAGCTGGAGTGAGAATTTGAAGGAAGACATCGACACACCAGAGCTTGAACAAAAAGGAAGTGTAAAAATGATTTGTTTGGCTGGTTCAGAGTAACTCCCAGCCAGTAGCTGAGGACCTGTTTCACAGATGAAACCTCTAACTGAATTCACACATCTTCTTTTTGAATAACTTGGGACAACATGAATGTAGAAAGATATATTTCCTTGAGAGTTGGCTTGTAAGGAAATACTGAAGTGCAAAGTCTCATGAGAAGAACGGCAGGTGGACAACCACTCCTTTCACAGTGCGTCTAGCTTCCTCTTCATCTTAAAGTGAAGCATTTACCTGTCCGGGTTTAGCCAGTCCTTCCATTCAGGAACCACCAATGATCCATTAAAAACAAGTGAGATTTCACCAACACTTTTGAAAAGCAATGTTTGTGAGCCTTACCTAGTTTCCCATTTTCTATATATTTGGTTTGTGACCTCACAAAGTGTGCACTCCTTTACCTCTCGAGTACCAAGGGTACGCATGGAAAAGCAGTTAATGAAGAACATGAAGTCAGTACGCCCCCTAAACGTGAGTGTCCCGTGACTGCTTTGTCTTGTATTGGCTTTTAGTCTTTAAATGCAGTGTATCTAAATAAATCTCATTTGACTCTTTGGTCTTTGGTTGTTTAAAATTTCTTCGTTTTAAATTATTTTAGTTTTGTCTTACATGTCCAGCTATATATGCTTTTGGTATTATTGCATTTTAATGAGCAACTAGTTTCTTTTTGAAATAAGCATTTTACAAAATAGAAAATAACATGGAAGCAATTGAAAAATAACTTTTAACTTTTCTACTTAGAGACAACTCTTAATCACTCGTGTTACTGTTTTTATAGCTAGTCTTTCTGCTGTCATAGTCACGGACGCTCTTCACATAGTTCGTATTTTACTCTATATGTTTGCAGTCTACTATTTTCAGTCAATATTACAGCATGTACATTATTAAATGCAACTAAAAATCTTCCTAAATATGTTCTTAACCCACAATAATGAAAGGAATGGTTTCTTGAGTACTTAAGTTTTGAAATGTATGGATAAATGCCTCTTATCCAGAAGAATGGATAGAAATTGATGATTATTCTGATTGACTTGGATAGACATAGAAAAATCATAAAAGGTGATAGAAGTTTACAGGGCAGTCATTAAAATTTGTCTTCCTAACATGACTAAAAATGAAAGAACACAGAAGGAAAAGATATGAGAAAAATAGTAAAAGGAGTCAAAAGAGAGTTGGCTGGGCATGCTTCCCTGCACTTCCTTGAACACATTCGGCTTTCTGTATTCTGTGGGTGCAGAACCAACCAACACTCACACACCAGCTGGACCAGAGACCATTTCTCCTGAGGGACAACTGGGCAAAAGAATTCCCTCTTGAACCTGAGTTTAGCAGTTAGAAGAGAGAGGGTAAAATATACGGATGTGCACTTTTAAGATGACAGTAACAGATAGCATATTTGTAGAAAACAAACCTCACACAAGCATTCCAGTGAGCTGTTTGTCTGTATGCAGCTCTTTTGTGAGGATCTGCTCCCTGCTTGGTGTGTGCGGGGCGCCCCCTCTAGAAGGGGTCAGTGCCATGTCCCCTGAAACTGGCTTCCTGTGAAACTGTGCTTCATATACCTGAGAGCATTCTCGAGGCTTTGATGACTGGGTAGCCTTCCTCTTATTTTAACCATAATTTTAATTTGGAATATTAACACTGCACAGGCTGGCCTGGAAATGACCTGTGTCTTAATTTTAATCAAAGTTTGTTTGCTTTCAGACTTCACATGACAGAAAATATTGATAGGAACCTGTCAGGTAAGCATTATGATTACTAACAGCTTAAAAGCCATTTTCACCGCCTCCCCCCACTAATATTTGATGACAGGGACAAGAAAGTAAAAGAGAAAGTCACCCTTATCACACCCATTCCCAAAAGGACGGCTGGAAAGAACAAACTTTCAGGGCTCTGTATTTGTAACCAGTGGTAAAAACAAGCGACAGAGCAACAGTCCAATCACAGGGTGTGTTTGCATGTACACACACACATACACACACATACACACACACACACACACACACAGAGCTCTGAGCACACATACACACACATCCCTCCTCACACACACACACACAGCTCTTAGGGTGGCTGGCTTGAATTACTTGAAGCTATAAAGTGAAGAACGGCACCCGCAGTTGCCTCCTTTGAGTGTGAGCAGATGCCTCCTTTCTCTCACCCAGGTCTCCTGTCCCACTCAGGCGCGAGAACAGACCAGAGTGCCCAGACAGATGCAGCTCAAGGATGCTCCTGAGCGGGTCTGTGCTGAGGCCTGACATTGGCATATTGTACCAAGTTCCCTGTTGTGTCTTTATGTTCAGCTGGGAAGAAGACATTTGGTTTACATTAGTAATAAATTGCAGAATTGGTTTCTTTGAGAGTAAAATCTAGGTTTTTTTCTTATTAGTAAGTAAAAGAATTAAACTGAAGGAAAGTAACAATGAAAATTTTTTTAGTTTTTCATGTTCATTTGCACAGATATCTATGCACCATTTAAAATAAACCCCAAAATTTATCTCTAGAAAAGTTTAAATTAACATGTAAGCTTTCAAAAAATCATTATTGATCAAAAAATCTAAAATTCAAGCAATTTTCTGTTCATATTATGAAATAGAACTGTGTTCTTAGAATAAACGATTCATCTCACAAACTCTCATATTTGCCGGTGGTAAACAAAATAATCACTTTAGATTTTGCATTTTACACAGAAGATTTCTATCTATTCCAAATTTGTGAACAATAGAATGCCTAAAAATATTTTTAAAATATTTAAAATGATAATAACCATTCTTTCTGCAGTGAGATGGAATCTCACTGTTGTTTTAATTTGCATCTCTCAAATGATCACTGATGTTGAACATGTTTTCGTGTATTTATTTGTCGTTTATACTTCTTCATCTGAGAAGTGTGTGTTCATCTCAGATGCCTAGTTTTGGATTGAACTTTGAATTTAGGGATCTGATTTTTTCTAGTTCTTCATATATTCTAGACATAGTTCTTTGAGAAGCAAGTGACTAAAATTTTCCACTCTGTACATTGTCTTTTCACTCTGTTGGTGATTTCTTTTGATGAATAAAAGCTTTTCAATAAGATGAGATCCCAGTTGTTGATTCATTGTAATATTTCCCATGCATTCTTGCCTTTATTTATGAAGTTTCTGATTATACCTGTCTTCACTATTTCTACCTGTTTTCTCTTCCAATAGATTTAGTGTTTCTGTTTTAATATTTAGCTCTTTGATTCATTTTGATTTTAGTTTAGTTCATGGTAGTAGAAATGGGTCTAGTTTTGGTCTTCATCATGTGGAAATCCAGTTTTTCCAGCATCATTTATTAAAGAGGCTATCTTACTTCCAGTGAGTGTGTTTGGCCTCTTTGTCAAAGATTAGGTGGCTGAGTGTATTTGGAGTTGTTTATGCATTTTTAGTTGGTTCAATTGCTCACCTGGTCCGTTTTTTTTTTTTTTAACCAGTACCATACTGATTTTTATCACAGTAGCTCTGTAGTATAATTTCAAGTCAAGGATTGTGATGCCCCCTGCCTTGCCTTTGTTGCCCAGAATTGCTTTTGATATTGTAGGCCTCTTCTGATTCCAAATAAATTTTAGAAATGCGTTCTCTAATTCTATGAGATATGGTAATGATATTTTCATTGGGATTGCCCTAAAAGTGTATAGCAATTTTGGGAGTAGGGCCATTTCCACAATATTGGTTCTTCCTTCCCAAGAGCAAGGAATATCTTTTCATTTTCTGATATCTTTTTTCAGAGTACTATAGTTTTTAGTATAGAGATCTTTTACTTTGTTAGATTGATTCCTAAGTATTTCATTGCTATTGTAAAAGATATTGGTTCCCTAATTTCTTGCTCAGTGATTCTGCTATTGATGTATAGGAATGCTATTGATTTCTGAATGTTGACTTTACATCCAGCTGTGCTACTGAATTTGGTTGCTAAATCTAGAAGCCATTTGGTTCAGTTTTTGGGGCCCTCTATGTAGAGTATCATGTCATCTGCAAATAATGATAATTTCACTTCTTCCTTTCCTATCCTTATTCCTTTTATTTCTTTCTCTTGTCTAATTGCTCTGACTAGTGTTTCCAGAACTATATTGAAAAGGAGTGGTGATAGCGGACATCCTTGTCTTGTTTCTGATTTTAGAGTGAAAGCTTTCAGTTTTTGACCATTTAGTATAATGTTGGCTGTTGGTTTGTCATAGATGGCTTTTATCAGCTTGAGATAAAGACTATCTGTTCCAATTTTCTATAGGGTTTTTATCATGACTGGGTGTTGGACTTTGTCAAATGCTTTTTCTGCTTCTGTTGAGAAGATCATGTAATTTTGTCTTTGGTGCTGTTGATATGGTGTCATACATTTATTGATTTGTGTATATTGAACCATCCCTTCATTGCCTGAGAGGAATCCTACCAGGTTATGGTATATGATCTTCTTGATGATTTGCTACATTCTGTTTGCCAGTATCTTATCAAAGATTTTTATGATTATGCTAACTAGAGAGATTAGTGTGCAGTTTTGTTTGATTAGGTCCTTCTCTGGTTTTGGTAACAGGGTAATACTTGCTCCCAGGAATGAATTTGGGAGTATGGCTTCCCTTTCAATTTCATTAAGAGTTTCAGCATTAGTGACATTAGATCTCTAAATTTCTTGTAAAATTCAACAGTGAATCCATTAAGGCTTGGCTGTTTTTTGTTAGTAAGTTTTTAACTACATTTTCAACTTCATTGACTGATATTGGGTTATTTAGAATTTTTATATTTTCTTGACTAAGTCTTGCTAATTCATATGTATCTAAAATGCCTGTTTCTTCTGTGTTTTGCATCTTATTTGAGTACAGTTTCTTGTGGTAGGTATTGATGATCTGAATTTTGGCAGGATCTGTTGTGATTTCACTATTTTTATTCCTAATATTTGAGCTTGAGTCTTGTCTTTCCTCTCTTTGACAAGATTGACTAGGAATTTACCAACTTTGTTTATTATTTCAAGGAACTAACTCTTCATTGATTCTTTGTATTGTTTTCTTAATCTCAGTTGCATTAATTTCTCCTCTGATCCTTATAATTTCCTCTCTCTTATGAGCTTTATTACCAGGAGGGAAGAGGAATGGGAGGGAAGAAAAGACACATCAAGGGTGTATCCTTTACAGGTAAAAATTCCCTGGAATGGGTGTGATCATTATATATACCTAAATTGTACCAATAAACAATTAAATTTAAAATTATTAAATGTCTTTCTTTAGGTAAAATTTGGTTAAATTGACTAGCTATTTTAAATTGAGTTGAATTAAATTAAATCCTTTCTTAATTCAAGATAATAAAAATGTTCCAAGGTGATTCTCAATCCATTCTGAGAAATAGTGGTGAATTTCTCTGTAATTAACTTACTGAAAGCAAGTTCAGGGTGGTATTGGCTTTCTGGGTCTTCTACCACTGCCAAGAGTAAAAGCTCAAACCCACTGCACTGAAAGCTATTCGTGTGTCTGTTGCGGCATTCACCTGAGTCTTTGTGTTTTATTTGGTCGGTGGTTTTTAAGTGTTAGAGTCCCAGGGGTCACCTGGGGAAGGGATGTGACAGTTTGGATTCCTGGACTCCAGCCAGTAGATTTGTAAGTATAGCTCTGGGCATTCAGTCTTCTGGAAACTTCTGTTTGGAGCACAGGCTCATCTCAGCACTCGCTCCCAGGTGTTTTGAGAAATATGCTCTTCAGTGGACCTTGTGTGTAGGTAGAAGGGTGATTGTTATCACTTTTGGTCCCCAGCATAAGTCTAGAGCATCCTTGGAGAGGAACGGAGAAGCAAGTGCGCTTGTGGTTCCCAGTCCATTCTGATTCCTGAGTTCACACTCCCTTCCTTCATCGAGGCACTCTACATCCAAAGGGGAAAGCCTGAGATGTGTATTGTCTTTCATTTAGAAGTTAATTTAACTAAAAATCTTCATTGACAATAATTGTGTGTACTTATGGGGTGTAATGTTATGTTTTGACATGAGTCATTATATGGAATGGCTAAATTATGTTATTAACAAATCTACCACCCCATATACTTACGTTTTTGAGATGAAAACATTTAAAATTTACCCTCTTAGCAATCCTGAAATACACTGTCAGATCAAGAAAACATATATCCAAATCAAAAAATGGACAAAGTATCAACATAGCCATTTCTCAAAAGAAGACGTAAACCACCTCTCCATGCTGATCACCATTAATTACCAGGGAAATACTGATCAATGAATGGCACAGCAAGGGTCACCTCATACCTGCAGTGATGCAGATCCTTAGAATGACAAACAATTCAGTCGTCCAGCCTTTGGAGAACAGGAAATCCTCATGCAGTGTTGAGAAAATAAATTAACACAGTGGCCTGGAAAATCTTATGAATGCTCCTAAGAAAACCAAAGTCACAGTCACCATAGGGCCCAGAGTCTGCCTGCAGAAACTTCAACCAGGATGTGGAGAGGTGACACCCTGTGAACCATGCAGGATTATTCATAGCAGCTGAGGTACAGGAGCACCAGGGCTGTGTTAGAAACATCTGTCTGTTTAAATTCATGCGTGGCTGTAAATAGAGAGACTTTTCCCAGAAAAAAGACTTGTAAGTGCAGTGGGAAGAGGACCACAAAAATTGATGGAATATCAAAGAAAACTTAAGCAGGAGGTAGTGTAGTCATTTTAACAATATTCATTCTTCCCTTCCAAAAACACAGGATAGCTTTCCGTTACTTACATTTTCTTCACTTTCTTTCACTCTTATAGTTCTCAGTGTAGGAATTTGGTTAAACTTATCCTTGGATGTTTTATTTTGTTTCATGCTATTGTAAAGGGAGTGTTTTCTTGATTTCTTTTTCAGCTAGGTTACTCTTTGTGTATAGAAATACTCCTGATTTTTGTGTTAATTTTCTATTCTGTAATATATAAATTAAATGAAATTCTTCTAAAACTCCAAAGGATATATCCCTATCTCTATCTATATCTGATATGCAGTATACACACGCACACCCTGGAACGTTGTTCAGCCTCATAAAGGAGGGGGGCCCTACAATTTACCACACAGTTGCACAGGTCTAAGAGCATTCTGCAAAATGAGATATACCAGAGTCAGAGAAACTAATGTCATGATCATTCTTCTTGGAATTAAAAACAAACAAGTTCAAGTACATAAGAGAGAGATGGAAAGTAAAACAGTGTAACTACAGGTGGGGCCTTGAGGTAGAAGACACAGAATGGGGAGTTGTAGGTCAGAGGATACAAAGGGGCCTACGCATAGGATGAAAGACTAGAGGTGTGTATGATCACAGTCAGTAGAATTGTATCTTATTGGGATTCTTATGAAATAAGTCACTCATCAGTGTTGTCACAAAAATAACTATGTGAGACAATATATGTGTAAATCTGCTTCACTATTGTAATAATTCTGTTGTCTACATATATATCCCATACTATTCTGTTATAAATATTTATTTAAAATAAAGTGAAATCTTCAAACCATGCAAGTTCCACTTTTGGTTTAGCATTCTGTGCCTATTTGTAAATAAGCTCCTGGAGGACAGAGTCACCCTTAGTGTTCTCCCCAAATCATTTTTGTGTTTGGAATATGAAAGACAGGTGCTTGCTTGGCGATTTTAATCGGTAAACCTCTGGGTCACTGTAAGCTGCTCTGTCCCTCCACACCCCTCTGCCTCTGAAGGGCTTTCTTACTGACATCCCAGTGCCCTTTCCTCTCTTTGTATTCTAGCATTTTCTTCTTGGTCCCCCACACTGGGTATTTTTCTTCTCAGATCGGTCTTCCACATCAAAAGCAATGTAACCCTCCATTCCTTTTTTTTTCTTTTTTTTCTTTTTTTATTTAAAAAAAATAAAAGTACACAAACGTATTGACAAACAGACACCAATTAGCATAAAAAATAGTACAATCACAACTAATCTATAGACAAGGTGATATGGTCTCAACAGTGGTTATTGCTTTATCCATTGATATCTTCGAAGTGTAAATATATGAACCCGTATACAGACATGCAAATTTAGTAAGACAATTAATCCTCTCAACAACAGAAAAAACACAAAAACCAAAAATCCAAAGACAAAAAACAAAACAGGCAAACAACAACAACAGCATTCCTTTTAATAGCATGCTCTGAATTGTGTTCCCGGAGACATTTATTTCTAGAAAACGGAACTCCATTGGACTTTGCTAACAGAGCTGAAGTGGTTCCTTTTCTTTGAGATTTCTGAGCACCTCCGCGTGCCATGTGACCTCTGGGGGTTGGGGGTCCAGTGTTTCTCAAGCTGATTTGACCACTTGTCCCTCTCGGGGGGCTGATCCTTGGTCTGTGAGGTGTGTATTTTTCACTCCGGGCCGCAGTCCTTGTGAACCGTGCTCTGCCTCTGTCCGTGGTCCTGCTCACCCATTTCTCCCCACTCCCCACGCACAGCGCCCCGAGCCCGCTCCGTTTCAAGGTTGCACTGCCCTGTCTGGCCTCGTCCTCGCAGGTGGGTGGCTGTGCCTGGAGGGGCACCTGACCGGAGCTGTCCCCCAACCTTGCTCTTTTGTGCCCTTGTGTTTAGTTTCTTTGGGCTCGGCCTTTGCGCTCCTGGTGGATCCTCCTTCCACAGCGGCAGGATCACACATCTCCCGAGAGTGCACACCAGCCTGCTCCGTGCACTGGGCTTTCCCCCCAGCGGGCTTCTGGAGGGCAATGGCTCTTCATCTCTTCCTCCCCAGAAGTGATCTCCAACAGATATTGAATTAAGGGGTAAATAGAGCAAGTGATATTTGCTTACTGGCAATTAACCCTGAATTAAAGCAGAATCTCCCTTTTTACAACCTCCAAATCCCACTGTCCTTGAAATTGAAGTGGTAGAGCCCGGTAGGTTTGTTTCCGAGTCACTTCTGTCAGCACTCAGGCATCCCCTTGTTAGACCACTGTTGTCTCCCTGGTGGCGCTGCGATCCCACCTTGCTCCTCCTGGGTGGGGACACTGCACTCTTGGAAAGAATGTGCTCTGCTTAGGGGACAATAAGTTACTCTTTACAGGGCCTGCGATGGAGCACATGGTTACCAAGAGCTTTGCCTTTGCTTTTGTAACTTAATTCCAGAAGGATCTAAACTTCACTCTTTTTAAATTTAAAGCACACTTGATATTTACTAGGTGCCAGATACTAAGCAATTTAGATATTTGGTTACTTAATCCTAATGAAAACCCTACCAGTGGGCAGACAGTCCTTTATCTGAACTTCACAGAGGACAGCGTAGCCCTGGGTAAAGGGTGGACCAGGCTGGCTCATGGGGAAGCGAAGGTTTGACCTTGCAGCCCCTCCCAGCGTTGCTTCTGCGCACCCTCTGCGCTGCTTTCATGGTGCCTGCACGTGCAGTGTTCTTAACCTCATGCGGGAGCATCACAGAGCCATTCGTAGGTAAACACTCCACTTCATAAAACTGCTTAAATGCTCCGTGAGAATTGCATTTTTCAGTGTAGCTAGATGGTAAGAGAGTACAAATACATAAGACACTTAGAGGTTGTTAATGGGATGGGGTGTATCTTTCCAGATGTAGTCATGTAGACTTTGAGTATTGAGAAAGTAAACATTTTAAAATGAAGGAGAGCATTTCAAATCAGTTATATTTTTCAATGAATATAACTGGAGTAGATTGAATCTTAGACTCAAGTGAAATCATAGAGAGATTAACGCAATGTCAGAGCTCTGCCTTGTGACCTTCTGCCTGTCACAGCATCAGCAGACAGGAGGATCCCAGAGTGTGTCTAGGAAGGGCACTGAAAGGCAAGAGCAGATAACGGCGTAAAACCAAAGAGAGAAGGACTTGCACAGAGTGCACACTTGGGAGGTGGCGGGTAATGGAGGCAGCTACAGATGCAGGACACTGAGTGTCTGTGAGCAGCATCGGTGGATGCATCTGTTTATTTAGTTCTGGGGTGGAACCCAGGGCCTGTGCACTGAGCTACATCCCCAGGCATCTCCTCCCTCAGGGCTGCAGGTCCTGGCAGCCCTCAGCACTGTGGGCCCTTCTTGGGGACATTCGAGTGTCAGCTTCACGGCTGCTGGTGACCCAAGAGGTCAGGTGAGAGTGAGCCCACCATGAAGCAGTCTCCGTAGCTCGGGGTAATGTTGCATGACCTCTGCATGTGTCATCTGCTGCAGTGAGCTGGTAAGGGCCAGTCCAGGGGTGGCAAAAAAGCTAGGGCCCCAGGAGGTGGGGTCACTTTAGAGTCTGCTCATCACCATTGTGCTGTGTTCAATTAATGTTGTCCAGTTGGTCTGAGCCTTGTTTCCAGCATCCTCAGGATTCTAGCAGAGACGTGTTGGAGTTGCAGGAGTTAATGTTTATTAAAACTAACAAATCTAAAACTATAGTGTCAGAAAAATGTGTGGTCTAGTTTTCTCTGTGTGTCATTTTTAAGCTTTGTCACAAGGAAAGAATGCAAGAATTTGTCAAGGTACCTTAAGATTAAAAGTAGGATAAGAAGATTACAGAAACCTGGATGTACTATTCTGTGAAGTTGACAGGTTCGAAAAGACAAAATTATGTGTGTTTTAGTCAGTACAAAAGCATCTTGCACCAAATAATTTATGGGCTTGTTTTTTGCAAAGATTTAGCATAAATACAAGTCAATCCTGGAAACAGATTTCTTGGTACCATGTGGAGAAAATATAATGGAAAGTAATTATTGTTTCATGTTGACAGATCGGTAATAATACTAATTAATATTTATGTTGGATGACTCACATAGGTCAGAATTTGGGCAAAGTGTGGTATCGTTCACCTCAGGGGGTTGTTGATCAATAATTAATTTTTGAGCCCCTGCTGTGCTTTTGAGACAATGTGGAAATATAAAGGAGATCTCTGAATTCTTATGGGTTTTGTTCTTTTATTTATACACAGGCCTGATTACAGCCAGTGTGTTCACTGCTGTACTCACAGATTTACTATGCCTATTGTGTTCCCTGCTGAGTTCGTGATGGAGAGGCAAGGCGGGTGGAAATCCTGGCCATCTGATTCCTGGCCCTGGGTCTCCTGCTGGCAGAGCCCAGCCAGTTCCTCCATCCTACAGGTCCCTGTGGCTCTGCTCCGTGTGGAAGTACAGTGGGACCCGTGCCGAAACAGCCATCACGCGGCCTTGCAGCCTTGTGCGCAGTCTGCGAGCTAAGGCTCTTCCCTCGGAGCTGCCTGTGCCTTTCAGTCCTCGGTGGAGATGCCCTCTCCTCTGCCTACGTCAGGTCTGCTCTGTGGACTACTTTTCTTGCTTACGTTGATACCTTTTTTAAAAACTCACAAATCCAAGAAAGGGTGAATTGCATGACATCAAGTTGCCTTCCCTTCATTACTGCATCTCTGCCTGTCCAAGGGTATTTACTTGGTGCCTGTTTGGTGCCAGGAAACTCTCAGTTGCTGGACACAGAGCTGCAAACAAAAGCTATAAATGAGACAGCTTTCCTGTGACCCATGTTTAGTGGAAAGACAGACAATAGGTAACTAAACATGCACTAATGAGTTGCTCTGAGGATAAAGAAGGGCAAGGCACTTTGCAGTGGTGGCGTCTGAGTGGGAACTGTGGAGAGGGTGGAAGGCAGGCCTGGGCCAGAGTCTCCGGGAGCAGGGACAGAGGCTGTGAGAGCCGTAGCCTGGGGATGCTCCTGGCATCTCGAGAGCAACAGGGAGGCATGGCAGCGTGAGCAGAGTGGCAGTGGACTGGCCGGGAAGGGTAGCGGGTAGCGAAAGAGGGGGATGGGAGGGTCTCCAGGGTCCCAGGAGGCGGCGCTTTTCAGGCCTGATTACAACCAGCACCTGCTGTGCTGTTGGGGTTCTGTGAGTGCGGACCAAAGGCTGGGGGAAGAGCAATAGTGTTTATTTTGCCACAGCTGGAGTTTGTACTGTGAAAGTGGCTTGGTCGGCAGATTGAAAGGCCTGCTGCTTGTGAGAACTACTTCTAGCTGGTTTGTCCAGGCCACGGCAGATGCAGGGCACTGTCTCTGAGTGTATTCTCCTATCGTAAAGCTCCTCAGTGACTTCGCACAAGCACGGGATTAAGATTAGGTCTAGATTAAGTTTCCCATGGTGTGGCTACCAGCCAGCAGCAGGTGTTTGCTGGAAATGTGGTTTGGATTCTGTCTCCTACCCAAAGAATCACTGTGGATGCAGCACTGAGCTCTGCCTTTGGGAAGGGCTGGACTCTTTGGACTTATGCTAAGCTCTGGTGAGTGTTGTCTGGAGAGGATGGCCCGCATTCTGCCAAAAGTGCTACTGCGTTGTGGCGTCGAGGGTGCAGGCACAGTGTTCTTTAATTTGTTTGCACTGGCAAGAACGTGCAAATTTTACCATGGGTGGATTGTCTTTGGAAGAAAAGGCTCCCTTTCACAGCCGTGTATTTATGTAAAACATGTTCATGCCCCGCAAAGCTTTGTTACCAGCCTGCACTTAGTGATAAATGAGTAGATGTCCTCACTCAGCTGCTGTGGGGTGGGCGTTTGGAGGACAAGAATTGCTCAACTGAGAAAATTTCTGGAAAAGGTGGAGTTGGGACAAAGACCAGCAATGTTCCTGTAGTCTCCTGAGCAGGGTAAATAATAATTGGCTTGCACTGGTACTGGTGCAGCTCTTGATGTTCCTGGGCAAAATCAGCCAGACGGTGAAGAAATAAAGATAAGAGACGAAAGCTGTGGTCAGGTTCTCTCCGCACTGGAGGGAAGGAACTGCCCAAGCACTGCGGAGGCCTTAGTCCTACACTTGGGAGGTTGATGTCAATTTCAACCTCTCTGCCTAGCAACCTGTTAACAAGCTGCAATAGCGTGTTTACATGGCTCTAGGAGCTCTCTGTGTTCTCTGGGCGGCCTTGGTCTTAGTCCCACACCTGTGATTGATTTCCAGCTTCAGCTGCGTCTCACAAATGATGGTACTTAATAAAATTCAGAAGCACTTAATATAGTTTTAAAATACTCTGAATATAACATTCCTGGATTGTTTGAAAAATGCATTTACCTCCATTTTAGTTATTTGTGTACCTGATTCTGTGAGGTGTGATTGAAAAATGCGATGTATATTTATAATTTTAAAGACTTTATTAGGTAAGAAACACATGGGCCTCAGTCCTTCTCTGCACACCTCTTCTGGAATCCAGCACACTTATCCCCCCTTCTTGCCTCTCTCTGAAGCAGTCTGGAAGCCATCTTTTGTATCTCTCATGGTGCTGTCCTGGCAGCCTTGATGTCCTGCACCCATTCGAAATGTTTACCTTTTGTGGTCATCTTGACTTTGGGAAGAGCCAGCAGCCATGCAGTGCCGGTCCTGTGAGTAAGGGGAGAGGACATGTGTAATGATTTTAGAAGCCTGACTTGGCAGCAGTGTTCGCTGTGTTGTTGTTGCTGTGGTGACGGTGGCGGTGGTGGTTGCTCTTTTTTAGTTATTTTGTTTTGCTTTGTTTCTGAATTTTTTGAGACGGGGTCTCATTATATAGGTCAGGCTGCCCTTGAATTTGAGGTGACCTTTCTGCCTCATCTTCCAGAGTGCTGGGATTATAGATGCCCCGCCACACCTGACTCACTGTTTTTTTTTTTTTTTTCTTTTATCACATTTTAGATCGGTGAGATTTCTGTTTGGTATCACTCTTGAAAAGAGTACAGAAAAGCTCATCATCATTTTTCCTAGAGAAAGTTACATTTTCTTTCATAAAATTCCAATATTAATATGTACATTGGGGTTTCTTTTTCCTTTGCTCTTATCTGCGAATGAATGGAGGAGAGCAAGTTATAGGTTCAGCTCCAGAGCACTGCTCGAAGGCTGAGTTTGAGCAAAATGCTAATCATGTTTGAGTGTTCTTATCAATCCAGCAGGTTCACTGAGATTTAAGAATGCATCGTGAAAGTCTTTTGTTGTCCTGCTGCAGAAGTTTCCCCTTCTATAGAAAGTCGAGCTTTTTCATAAAGGCTTAACCAGAGGCAATGCTCAATATTGTCTCTAAAGTGCTAGCAATATATCTTTGAAGCTCTTGAATGATATTAGTATCCTGGCTGAGTACAGGAGAAAAAATGATCTATAAAAGTAAGAATTATGCAATTTTAAAGGAAACTTTTCTGTGCCAGAGGGTTGCACCCTGCATGCTGACAAAGGACTGCAGAAACACGGAGTGCTCAGGAAAGGGAAATGTAAATGCCCCGAGTGGAGTGTTGAATGTCATGGGTCTGTGTTATGGTTGATACATTGTGTCAACTTGGGGAGTCTAGAGGTTTGGCTGAGTGATTCAGTGGAAGCCAGGGTGCTTACTTTGTATACATCCTGAGCCTGTGGAAGAGGAGGTCATGGACCTTGTATGAGAGCTACATGACCCCTGTGGGGTTAGCCTGTTTACAATGTAAGGGAAGAGAAGAGGCTGCTGGCAGCCATTCCTCCCTTTTTGCTGGTTGCTTTTTTTGTGCTCTGCTGCCATGAACAGTTTGCACTCTCCCATGTGCCACTCTGCCTCAGAACCAGGCAAGTATGGACTAAAACCTCCACAAACTGTAAGCTAAATAAACCTTTCCTTCCTTCATTTTGGGCATTGGGTATTTTGTCTCAGCAACGAGAGAAAAGTAACCAAGACAGAATTTGGTACCAGTGGAGTGGGGTTGTTGCTGTGACTATACCTGACCATGTGGTTCAAGAACCTTTGGCAATGGCTTGTGGGAAGAGTTTGGAAAGGTTCAGAGATGTTGCCTGAAAGGGATGCGCTGGAACACCTTCGGCTGTTCTGTATGGGAGATTCTGGTCAGAGCTCAGAAGACCAGAAGACTGATAGAAATCCTGCTGGTAAAGGCCAGGTTTGGAAGGTTTCTGTTGGGAAGAAGGATTGCATTGGTTGTTGGACTCCAGATGATGTGTGTTACGGCTTGGCAGAAAGTTTGTCTGCATTTTGCTCCTGTCCAAAAACTTTGCCTAAAACTGAGATTAAGGGCGGCAGCAAACTGATTAATCTGGCAAAAGAAATTTCAAGGCAGTCGAATGTTGGGGCAGTGGTATAGCTTTTGTTGGGAGCTTTTAGCCAGATTTATATTGAGAATCAAGAGCAAAGAGCCCAGCAGGATGATTTAAAATGTAAGTTTAGCCAGAAAGGAAGCTCCAGTAAAGCTGTGGACTGCAAAGATAAGGCTGAGGAGATCTCTATTGCTATGAAGGAACAAGAGAATGGAATAGATGGCCTGAGGGCATCACAAGCAGCAAGTCTCCACCCTTTGCAGCCTCAAAACTGCAAAAGTGAAAGATCTTGCCTTGAGAAGGAAGCTAAAGAGCACCATGTTCCAGAATGGTGGTGGCAGCTGCACCAGATTCCAGAATGGAGTCAGCATAGAGAATCTTTTCCTCAGAGTTGCAGTCAGTGTGCCCAGCGATCCAGGCACTTGACCCCTATGGCCAAGAGAGAGGAAAGTTTGGCTACTGCTCCAGGTGGCAGCAGGCCTTGGCATCATCCACGTGGCCCTGGCTTTAGGTGCAAGGAAAATGCAAGAGTTCTGAGGTTAAAGAGGCTTCCACCCAGATTTCAGAAGGCCTGGGAGGCCAGGCAGTGTGCCCCTGAGAGGGCAGTGTGAAGCTGTGAGTGTGAAGTAAAAGGTGCCCTGGAGACCTCAGAAGTTTAGAAAAGCCAGAAACGTGGATCATCTAAGGAAGGCTGCAGAGGGAGCAAAGCGAGCCTAGGAGAGAAGCCATGGAGGCTGTAACCACCAGAAGTGCCATAAGGGTGGACTCATGCAAGCCCTTTGGAGCTCACAATGCACAACATGTTGCTTTAGATGCTGGATTTGGAATTACAGGACATAATGTCAGCCCAGCTGGATTTTGGACTTGCTTTGGTCCCAATGCTCTGTATTCCTGTGTTTGTACCTTTTGTAATGGTAATGTGTATTTTGTGCCATTGAATGTTGGAAGTGTTTAACTTTTCATTTGTACAGGGGCTCACAGCTAAGAGTTTGCCTTACATATTGGAGGAGGCTTGGGACTTGGACCTTTAAGCAATGCTGAAACTGTTAGGACCTTGGCAACTCTTGCAGATGGACTAAATGCTATTTGTATAAAGGGATGTGCATGAGTCTTTGGGGGGCCAGGGGTGAAATGTGATGGTTTGTGTCCGTATGTCCCCCCAGATCCTCATGCGGTTATTTGGTGGCTTTTAGAGTTTATGACTGATCCATGGTCCAGTGCTGGGACTATGGGTGTGAGAGCTGTACCTGCCCTAGGGCAGATAGTTTGCTGGGATTATGGGTGTGAGAGCTATACCCTAGGGGGAATAGTTTGTATATGTAACCGAGAGAAAGAGGCTGCCTGCTTCATTACTGCGGCCATTCCTCCCTTTTGCTGGTTGTTTCTGCTGTGCTCTGCTGCCCTGAACAGTTTGCCCTCTGCCGTGTGCCACTCTGCCTCAGAACCAGCCAAATATGGACTGAAACCTCCACAAACTGTAAGCTAAATAAACCTTTCCTTCCTTTATTTTGGATGTTGGGTATTTTGTCTCAGCAACGAGAGAAAAGTAACCAAGACAGGGCTTCATCAGGAAAACCAGAACAGGTGGGGTGGGACCC
Organism: Dinomys branickii; assembly: GCA_004027595.1. Lineage (NCBI taxonomy): Eukaryota > Metazoa > Chordata > Mammalia > Rodentia > Dinomyidae > Dinomys > Dinomys branickii. The sequence goes on along the minus strand of PVLD010010884.1, from coordinate 38,643 downwards.
AGGCCTCAGTGTTCTAGAGTTTCCTGGTAGATTCAGCCACAGATGTGTGGTCTGGGCCAAAGGCTGCCAGAATAGCTCAGCCGCTGTCCAAATCACGCTGGCTAATGAGACTCATGCTCACCCGGAACAGAGTGGATGGGGACTGTGTGACAGTAGATGCCACCCTGACAGCTTCGCGTTGCTCTGAAGCAAACTGTTGAGAGGATAATGAATATCTTCAGGGCCCAAAAGCTGAGAGTGTGCAAGCTCAAGTTTAATCTTTTTTAATTAAATTCTTTCCCATCATCATTTCATTCCACATGCTGATGTCTGCCCAGGTCTTCCCCCAGGTAAGACATTTGTTTCTCTGATTCAGGTCATTTCCTAGCTCACCTGTGTGGGTTTTCTCTCTCCAAAATGCCAGGTGCTGCTTGTGTACCTTTTACCAAAACACTAATTCTCTTGAGTCAGCAGCTTCCTGCGTGGTCTCCCTCTTGTGTGGAATCCACTTGAGTGTGCCCTCCTGCCCTGCTGTGGGGCTTCCTTTCCTCTGTTCCACTACAAAGAATAATTGAATGGTACATGGATTTACTTGGCTCACTATATTTCTACTGAACATAGTGTAGCATTACCATTTCCACTGAATGCTGCTTGAAATTTTTAATGTATATTTTCTTTACCATCAGATTGCATGTTAAGGGAGTGTAATGCATGGAAGTTTGTGCAGTCACTGACAGAACTAAAGCTGGAAGTTAGACCCTTTAATCGAAGATAAATGACTTAATTTTAAAATCTATGGACAACGTAAAAACTTAAATGTAATTTTGTCTGTTTCTTTCTCTTCATTATTCTCAGGATTATTTAGAAGTGTCCTCAAGATGGAATGTGGCAAAGGTTAAGCTACTGTCCACCAGACCAGGTTCCTCTTCTTAGTGAGTCTGGAGATGGCATTTCAACCGCACTTGTAGTTAAGTGAGGCCACCAGGCCGTTCTGGCCACTGGGATAGGAGAAGGGGCTCACAGCATTTCCACTGTGGTTGCCTCTCTGATGAACCCTTCCCCATCCCTTTGCTCACCAGGGGCAAATGCAGAGGCCCCAGAGGAGGGCGGAGCCACAAGTAAGAGTTTTCAGGTCTGACTCTTGAAAAGCTGGACAAGCATCATGAAATATCATTTGGGGACCCCCCCAAAAGCAAGAAATAAGCTGCTATTGTACAAAGCCACAGAGCTTTGGAGGTTTATTTGTTAGAACTGCTCTTTGGAAAAAGCATCTATAAACAACCTGTTTTACGCCAAGTGGTGCTCGGGCGTCTCAGAACTATCTTTAGCACTTAGTGATGAAGAGGCCGCTCCCGACTTTCCCTCCCTGTTACCCTCTGACCTTCTGCTGCTGTGTCTGATCTTTGCTCTGCTCCTCCAGTCTCAGTGAGACGACTGCTAGGGTGACCCGTGGTCGTGTGTATCTTTCCACTGTAGAAAATTTTCAGTGCTCAGTGATTTAAGTCACTCTGGTAATCAAGAATTTCTAGTAGTTCTCTGCAAGGTGATTCCATCTAGTGCAGACAGTGCTTGCTTCAGGGTTAATGTGGAGCTACCTGTGCACCCCATCCTCTTGCAGACACCACAATCAGTAAGTGAGTATGCTCCAACTTTATTGTATTGTTTTTGAGTTTCTTACCTGATTGTGTTATTGTTCATTTGCTTTCATATCCTTTCATTAAAGTGGGTGCTGAAATAATAATGCTGTGTCCTTTTGAGTGCTGGACAAATAACCACTTGAGCCTCAGGATTAGAGCTGCACCCCCCAAGGTGGCAGGTACATCACAGACTGAGGTCACTATGGCTCAGCTGGGCCCAGGGGCCCTGCAGGGATTTGCTACATCCTTTATTATTGAACAGTGGTGAGAAATAATATGACAGTAAGTGAAAATAAACTAAGAGGAAAGCATTCATTCCGAGAGGAGACAGTGGATGGAAGAGTGAAACTAAAATGTGACTTTGGAGGCTTCGCTGGCTCAGCACTCCCTCCTAACGAGCGTGAAGTCTCTCTGCTGTGTCCCAGCCCTGCACAGAGCAGCCTATGCTGTTCAAACAGAGCGCATGCCAGGGCCGCCCACCTGCCTTCCTTCCCTTGCTGTCCAGCAGTGCACGGGCAGAGAAAATCTCTCTGAAGCCCCAGGAGGTTGCATCAGGTCAGAAAGATGTACCATTCCGCTCCTCCTGGGCTCAAGTTGTCTGATGTACTGGCCGATTAGAGCAAATTTCTGGTTTCTCCTCCCAGGTCGGCGGTCTCGGTCCTAGAAGCCCAGTGCTTGATTTCAGTTCTCTTCTGTGGACCCTGGGAGAGTGATCACTGAAGCCAGTGGGGCAAGGAGGGTGAGGCATGCACTCAGTCCCTGTGAGCACGTGGTTTTGGGGGCTGGAAATTGAAGGAGGGGACGATAGGAGGCTTTGTGAAGTAATGTGGCTGAGAGGAGGCAGCCCGGCTTGAGGGGGGTGGCAGAGCTGACCTCCTGCATGCGAGAGGAGCCGGACAAGGGGAGAGGCATCCAGAGGCCAGGGGCGAAGCATCTTGGCGAATATAGGACTCATTCTGGCGTTGACGCTCTTCTGTTTTGCAGGGACACTAGAGGAGTCACACCTACTGTGCAAATCTGAAGAATGCATTCGCAGGTTTTACTTTGGTTATTATTGTGTAGTGACCGTGGACTCAGAAAGAGGGTGTAGTACCAAGAGCCTTACAGACACATCACTTGGGATCCAGGGCAGATGTCTTTTATGGCTAGATCACATGGTCAAAATGGGGCCATTCATGTTGGCATAGCTCTATCCCCTAGAATGTGGATCTTATTCAGTTTCACCCTTTAGTTAACCTGCGCTCATTTATATGTGTTTGCGTGTGTGCGTGTGTGTGTGTGTGTGTGTGTAGTGCTTCCACTTTTCAATCAGGAGAATCATAGCATGGAAGGTACCTGGCAACAATGGAGCAGCAGGACAGCAACCATAATCCTTCCAACAGTGCAGGAGAACAGCGAGACCCGGAAGAAAGAACAGTGCTATCCACAGGTAGCATTTACTATGAGTAGGGTGAATAGATGCATGCATGATGGATACAAACTGGTTGTGTGGTGCTGGGATGGAAGCCAGGGCTCCTGCTACACCACTAAACCAAGATTTGTATTTTCAGACCAATTTCTTTCTAATGTAAAAAATGCTGTTCCTTTCAACGTGCCCTTGTGCACTCTGTGATGGAGGTCAGAAAAGTGACACAGAGCCCAGGAAGGGCAAGAAAGAGGCAGGTAGCAAGGGTCCGGCCTGCCGGCTAGGCCAGCAGTCAGGTGATGCCGGGAGAGACGGGGGAGATGATCGCACAGTCAACCTGGCTGCACCTCAGCTGCATCCCTGCTGGGTGAAATTGCAAAACCAAAGATCTGTTCTATATTAAAGGCCATTTTAAAATCCACTGTCTTGGTAGAATGTTTAGAAATGGTTTCTTACAACTGTGTTTTAGGTTAGAAAAACGCTAAGTATTTTCCACAACTGCAGTGCTCCTCTTTAGTTGGACCCAAGGATTGGACAACTGTGTTTTCTTTCTGCCTCCAACCTCTCTTCTCAAAGGTTAACATTTGCTGGGTGGCCAAACTGGGGCATAGAGTTTGTGTGTTGTTTTCTGGTGAGGAGTTGGGAGCATGGTGTCAAAGTGTTTTCTAGAAGTCTGTGACCTCAGTTGTCATCTGGCAGGGATAGAGTTGAATTTCTTTTCCATTCAGTCACTCTCCAAAATTAAAAACAATGTCATTTTATGAGCTTCTATGTCGCTCTTTACCATTGCACATTTCTTTATTTGGCATTTGGAAAGATGGCTGCCCCAGAATGCGTGACTGGGAGAACCTTAAGTATCAAAAACCTTCTTTTAAGAATTTTTAATAGTTTTAAGAACTTAATACAGTAAAATACATAAGCGAATTTTTAGCAAATCTACAGCTTTTGTGGTTTTGTCTTTTGATTTTTAGATTTTAAAAATATGCAATTCAGTCTTCCTCAGACTCAGCACCTTTTCTGTGAACCTAAAACCTGAGCTGCTAAAGTCAGTGGTGTTAGTCATCAGGAAAAGCAGGGACGGGTCTCGTGTAGCCGTACTCCACATTCAGTCCCCCTTAGCTCCGTAACTCCTGTCGTGGGTTGCGTATGTATTTTCAATAAAATTCATTAAAGAGTGCAGTAAGTTAAGTTCCGCTAGGGATTTAACTGCATTGATTTATATGAAGTGTAGACGTAATAGACTGAGGAGGGCAGCTCACATTTAGTGACCCTAAGTTCAGAAGCGTCAGGGCACTGTGGTTACGTCCACTGTCCTGGGGTGGACTTGAAGAGCACGAGCGCCGAGCGCCTGCTCAGGCCCCGCATCTCGGAAAGACGGTCAGGCGTGCCGTGCTCAGTATCCCCCACACTGCATCCCCGTGTCCACCTTCGGGATGATCAACGCTCTGGCAGTTGTTTTTCTAGCCGGGCGCAGGGCAAGGGCTGAACATTTGCTTGCTACTCTGTTCAGTGCGGTCCTAGAATCTCTTCCGCCTCCTGTCGTGGATCCAGCTTCACAGGGAGACGGCCCCACCCCGGGACAAAGACAGTGCAACCGCCAGGGACAGCCCTTGCCCCGCTCATCTGAAGGCGAGTCTCCCCCGAGCAGCCACCCACTCTCGCGCCACCCGCACTGCTCGCTTAGTCTCTTTGCTCTTTTGTTTTGAATTATCCCTCTTGTGAAGCCTGAGGCTGCGCCTGGCAAGTCAGCTCAGCTATTCACGGTGAGCCTCCTCAACAGACAAGCGCTCGCCGGCTCCACCTGCTTCCCTGTTGGTAAGTTAATGCCGAGAGGTTGGAGGAGACCCTGTGTGTCTGTGAGTCTGCTGGGAGACACAGACCAAATTTTCACGATTTGTTCAGATCTGGCTAATTCTCTGTGCAGTGTAGCTATATGAAATGGACCCATTCAATTACATTTCTGCTACTGAGTCATTAGATAATTTTGTGCGAGCAAGCCATCCTCGAATATAAAAATTAGTAATGCAATCTTTTTTTTAACTTAATGAAACAGTTCTGTTTTGGGGTCTTTGTAGCTTTTCTTCCCTTTCTCTTGTCAAATAATGTCTACACCATATTGATCATGCTCTTATTAGTATGTGTAATTCCTTAATACCTAACTTGTCTTGATATTTTAAGCACTTGAAATGTCCCAATTCCATAGATAATTTAATAGCAAAATGTAAAAAGAGGTTTTGAGTGAAGAAAACAAAACAAAGCAAACACCATTATACGCAGACCTTTTCCTCCCCAGAGCGTTAGACCCACATACCTTAAGTAGAGAAATAATCCCTTGGGCTCACAGTAGGGGCTACTGCAACAGTTGACGGACTGGTCCAATAGGGTTGAATGGGTTTCTCTATTACAGAACTTATCGCTCTGCTCAACATCTAATGAATTGAATTAACAATTTTCTAACCCTCAAGTGACCACGGCTGTACGTTTCACGGGCCTGAGCTTTCACAGGGCGCGGAACCCCTTACCTTGGTCATACTCACATGAAGCCGGCGTGTTCACCAGGGGCGTCTGCAGCCTGGTCTGTGCCAGAGAAATCAGGCTTGAGCTCCAGAGCATGAGGACAGGACCTGCAGTGACCAGGGAGGCGTGTGGTCGCCCCAAGGCCGTGTCTTCCTCCTGGGAACCTGCGACTTCTTTACACAACCAGGGGTTGAAGTAGCCCTGCATCAGCTGACCTGAAAGTGGGTGTTCTGGGTGCCTTCCAGGCCAGTATAGGTGGCAGGGCTGTCACTGTGATAGAGGAATAAAGGAGCGAGGAGGCCTGGTGTCCTGGAGGTGCATGTGTGTGTGTGTAGCCCTGCACCAGCGTCACCTGGTCCCAAGGGAAGAAAGGGCCACCCATGGGAGCCCTGCATGGGGAACCAGGGCTGGCCCCCCAGGGCCTCTGCAGCAGGACTGGTGTCATGTTCCTAACCCAAGGAGACTGCCCTGGCCTCCTGATCTCCCAAAGTGACAGACACGTGTGGTTTCCAGTGACTGACTTTGCTGTAGTCTGCCACAGTGGCAATCAGAAATAAACAGAAGACCTAAGCGTCAGGTTTGTGGGGTTTTGCTTTTGTAATTTTCTGAGATGGTTTCTCCTTGTATTGTGCACATTGGCCTTGAACTCATGACTCTCCCGGTTCAGCCTCCCAAGCGCTGTGGTTGCCGGCACGCATCACCATGTGTGGCTGGGGCCAGTTATTTTAGGAGCTACCAGATGATCGTAGTGTGTAGCCAGGTTGGCGACCTTAGCATGTAACACTCATCACCAGGGATTCAAATTCGCATTCGGCATGTTAATTTAATCCCCATAACAGGTTCCCAGGCTGGAGCAGTTGTCAGGAGCACACTTGGTGAAGACGCTTCCTAGAGCAGCCCAGCTGCTGATTAGTGAGCACTGGGCCACGTGGGCTGCCCGAGCAGCATCGTGCTGACCGCAGCCTCTGGGCAGGGCTGTGCTTACTGTCCTCCCTGCCAGCATCGTACCCCTCAGCGTCACCCAGGCTCTTCTCATAGGAAAACAGTGAGTTACCAATGAAAGTTGCCAGGGGCTCTGAGCACACCAATGGCCTTAACTTATGACTGGCCGTCTATTTTAAGGTGTAAGGAGAAAAAATATAAATCACTCTATATTTAAAAATCGCAGAAATCTGAGGTTTCTGGGAAAATATAAATATTACTAAATGCAGCAATACTTAATATTTTGGGGATTTATTGCTATATTTGAGTAGCTATAAACTCATCTTAATAACCTATTTGTCAAAAAATATTGATTTTTTGCTTCATATAGCACATTCATGAGAAGGGAGATATTTATAGTTTTCTAGTAAGTTACTTTTCTTCTTGCTGAGAAAAAATACCCAACACCCAAAGCTAAAGGAAGAAAGGTTTATTTGCCTTATAATTTGAAGAGGTTTCAGTGTATAGTTGGTTGGCTCCAAGGCAGGGCGGCGTGGCAGGGTGCCATCATGGGGAGACAGTCCCTGGTGGGAAGAAAGCAGCAAAACTTGCCTCTCCCTTTTATTCCTTCCAGGGTATCTGGCCTTTCAGTGGTATCACCCACACTCAGGGCGCGCCTTCCCATTATCCACACTCAGAACTACGCCAGACCAATCAGGGGACTGAGTTAGTAATCACACACCCTTCATTCCAGCCTCACACACCCTAGATCCAGCCGCCTCTGAGAAGCACTGCCTCTGAGTGCATGAGGCTTTGGGGGAACAAGTCATAATACAACATAATGTATAATATAAAATTCAGTATAAAATAGATACATAAGTACCAATGCTGAGAGGAATAACCATCCACTGTTAACAGACCTGTCATGAGTTTTTGGAGAAAATGTATTGCGTTAAATTTGTATGTTACCTGCCATAAGAAAAACCTGTTTTGGTATCAGATCTGCTCTTTTTTGTTTTGTTTTATTTTTATTAGGGGCCATTTTTAACCAACTGAAATGTCAACACACTTTGACATTTTGGTGACACAATTAGGAGAAGCACAGAGACACCAAAACAAAGCTATAAAACCTAGTAGGCAATTTATTTCTAAAACATCCAGATTTAAAGCATTAGCGAAGCCAAGATAAATAGCAAAGCCAATTCCCTTGTGTTCAGACACTCATCATTTTTGTTCAAGCAATTTAAAGACCATAATCCCAGGATATGCTAAATCTTTCAAACTTTCTGTCTCCCATTCCCCGGGGCCTTGTAATGAAAAGAGCAGTGAACTAAAGACAAAACGCGAGACGGCTGCATGACGCAGAGAATGCGCTATAAAACGGCGGTAATTTCTCCCGATCTATAAAATAAGGTTGGCACCTGCTTCTCCCACCCCTCAGCGTTGTGAAATATCAAACGACAGTGTATGGAAAAGTCCTCTGAGGATAGAAAACTGCCGTATGATAATTACCTCACACAACAGTCCAGACCGAGAGCACTACCTATCTCTTCACAATCAATTACCCCAGCCTTTAGTGGCTTGAACAGCAAATAGGTCACAGTTTCTTAGGTCAGAAATCTGATTTCTCACAGCCGGTAGCACAGTGTCTGCTGTGTCTGTCTCCATTTTGGGCTCGGCTTGGCAAGGGTCTGCATCCGAGCTCCAGCACATGCTGTTGAAAGGCTCCAGGTCTGCTGGGGTTTATTCCGTTCCTCAGTAAGCTTGGGCCTCAGTGTCTCACGTGCTGCCCACTGAGGTTGTCCTCAGCTCCCCTGTATGAGCTGGCCGTACATAAATATGGTGCCTCCATCAAAGTCTCAAGTTTGGAGGGAAACAGAAGACAGAAAAGTAAGTGGTTTGAAACCTAGCCACGGAGAGGCTGGGCATGTGGCTCAGAGGTGGAGTTTCTGCCTTGCGTGCACAAGACCCTCGGTTTGATCCCTAATACCACACACACACACACACACACACACACACACCCTAAAAAAATCCTTCAACACCTAATCCTTGCATTTTGCTGTCATCTGTTCACTAGAAATACAATCCTAAGGTGGCTCAGGCTGAAATGAGCTGCCAGCAAGATGAAGTGAGTATCAGGCGTGGGAAGCCTGGCGTGTCATCTAGCTCTCATCTCTTGGCCTGTTCCCTGCTCCCCCAGTCTGTGCTGGGCTTGGCTCACTGGAAGTCAGTCAGAGGATTTCCTTCTTCCTATAAATCCTCCCTCAAAACCAGTTCACGCTTTCACACACGTCACTTAAGATCTCCTTTTAAGAACTTTCCTTTGAACCGTCAGTTAGGAAGGATCTTCCTCCGTCTAAATTTCAACAGCATTTGGCGCACTTCTGCACATACTCAGTGCTGCTTCTGGTTAGTCTCTATGGTCTTCCAGCCTGTCCATTCATTAGCACCCTGAAGGACTAACTGGAATTTTTTTTAACCTGTTCGTGTTCTCCTATAGGATGAAGGGCAATCAAGGGTATGAATTATTAGTCAGTGCATAGTTAGAATTGAATTAATTGAATTGAGGGAGTTTTTCATGCCAAGGTTACAATCAAGTATTTTATGAACTCATTTCTGCTGACTTACCTGAAGCCACAAAAATCTATCAATAATTTCAGTTCCGAAATAGCTTTGTTTCAGATTCCTGCCAGCTTCTTGTTTTTTCGAAGGGCACTTGTGCTCTGCTTGTCTAATGGCCTGATTCACTGAGAGCAAAACCTGCAGAAAATAATGGGAATATTTGACCTCCAGAGTGAGGTCCCAGATTCTGTGGCGCCTATGCATGTTAAGTGCGCCCTTTTGTTCCAAGAGCTTGTCTGTGGCTACACACTTCTGGTTACTGCAATGTTCTAGAGCAGGCTTAATTGTAAGGCAATATGTCCCTGGAGTATAAAGTTTTAATGAGAAATCTCTCATTTATATGAACTTATTAAAAAGTTCCTGTGACGTGGCTACCATTTCTCAGCCTTACACTCTTTATGTGTAATAGACCTGCATATCTGCAGGACACTCTTAAATAATAGCTGGATGTGAAGACCCCAGGATCTGTAAAATTATATTTCACATAGCACAAACTGAACCAGAATTACACTTCTTTGGGCTATTTATTTTTATGAACTTTGGCCCAACAGTCTTAGTATTGTACAATGTCTTAGAAGCTAAAGAGGGTTAATTCATGTTGGGTCAAAGTATCAAAGATTTTCACTGGCCTTACTCAAGAATGTTTATATGGCTAAGAATCTGGTGCAGCTGGTCCCTAGGGATTTTGTTGTACCTACACTTGATCTAAAGAAGGCTTGGGGTCTGTTCCACATGGGGTGAGCACACAGTGAGTCTAGAGCTGTTTTAGGCAACAGGGACAAACGGGCAACCCAAAGAAGCTCTGCTCTGGTGGATCTCAGGACTGCTCAGGAAACAGGGAAGGAATAAACAGTCAGGCAGTGCTGTTGTGCCAGTAGGGCTAAGAGGGAGAAGAGCAGGCTGTGAGGCAAGGAAGGGCCTCTGCAGAGGCGAAGCTGGGTCTCTTATGGAGGAGGAAGGACTTTAAGGTAGCCTGAATGGGTGTATTTCTGAATGGAGCAGAGTGTGCAGACGAACGTGGAGAGCATATGTGGGCACAGACACGCCAAGGCCAGACACGCCTGGACCAAGGCCTAGATGTGGCTCAGGGAGCGCAGGGAGGCTCATGGAGGAGAGTGAGGCCAGCGGGGGAGGGGGTGTCACCGTGGGATGAGTCTCAGTCAGATCTGGATGGGACATCTCGGCAGTGGTGGGGCACAAGCATACAGGCTGTCTACCCCGTGTTTCTGAGATAAAGCCAAGCTGGAAGGGTCCTCCAAATAGGGAACCTAGGACACCACATGGACACTTGAGTGATTTACCCTGAGTTTCCACTGGGCCCTGCAGCGGGTCCCCCACATGTCTCTGCCCTTGAACACTTCAGGGTTTATTGCCGTTTTCATGCAGTCATTTTATAGAGATGTAGGATGTGCTCTGGGCTCTGGGAAGGAAAAATTGGCATCTCAGCCTTTAGATTTCAAAAGCGCTTCTGAAAGAGGTGATATTTGAGGTGGCAAAGAAACATCAGCGTGCTGTCCATGTGCATCTGGGAGCAAAGGGGCTCGCATGTGCAGGGTGTGGAACGGGACGCTGATGGCTACGAGGCATGTGGGATGGCAGGTCATGGACTAGCACAGTCTCTGTAGGCAGTGTGAGTGCCTTGGTGAACCTCCTTTCTGTTTCTGTGCGTTTGCCTGAATTTTCCCAGCTAGTAAGTGGGGTGGAGTCCAGACCGTGGCATTGTGAAGAAGACCAAATCAGAAACAAACCTGTGAGACCCAGATATTAGGAGGATGCCATGGTGCTGCCCTTATGCCCAGATCCAAAGTACAGTGGCTGGCCTGGGCCGAATAGGGCGTGGGCATCAGCAGCAGGGAAGCGGTTCAGAGGCAGAGCTGTGGGAGGAAGGCTTCCCTAGCTTGGCCGGACTGGATGCTGGTGATGTCAGTCATGCAGGGAAGCGGGGTGCTGGGGAGTCCCGCCCTTTTGTGATCCAATTGTTCTTCAGGACCCAGGACAGTTGATTTACAACAGTTGGGCCAGTTGAGCCCTTTTCCTGCTAGCTGCACAGAATCTGGATTCTGCATCACTGACATTTTTATTAAGACCATAAAATAGCAATGGTTTTTCTCATCCATTTACTTATAAACAAAAGGACCCTGCCCCTGAAGTTTATTTAAAACTTTGAACTCTCCTTGCATTAGATTTTAAAATCAGTTCCTCCCTCCATCTGGAAAGATAGCAGCTTCCTGCAGGGACTGTTTTCTCCTAGGACAGAAGACAGAGAGGGAAATTCTGGATATTGGAGGCAAGGGAAGATGAGGCTTTAACAATAGTGTGATTAAAATCATTAAATAAGGAGGTAATTTAAAGTTTTTAATGCTTGAAGTTAGAAATCCGTACAAAGCCAAAGCTTTAGCACTCAGAACTCTTTCCTGAGCTTCGGACCTAATTTCCTTTATCCTGAAAACTGCTGTGTGGGTGAAGACAGGTACTTTGCTGCCTCAGAGGCTCCTGACCTCAAATCCACAGCAAAGTCTTGATGGGTTTGGTCAGGGCTCTGCCCCTCCGCCCTGTGCCCTCCCCCTCTCCTCTCCTCTGCCTCGTCTCACTTCTCCTCTCTTCTGTCTCCCTCTCTTTCTAGCAGGTCAGTTCTCAGGGAAAGGCGCTGTCACGGTCTGTGTCTGGATGTCCCCCCAAAGCCTCATGCGGTCATGCACCAGGCTTCCGAAGTTCATGACTGGTCCATGGTCCAGTGTTGGAATTATGGGTGTGAGTGCTATGCCTGCCCTGGGGAGGGCAGCTTGCATACAACGTAAGGGAGGAAAAGAGGCTGATTGCTGCTGCTCCTCCCTTTTGCTCTGGTTGTTTTTTCTGTTTTCCGCTGCCATAAACAGTTGCCCCCTGTCATGTGCCACTCTTCCTTGGAGCCAGCCAAAAAATGGGCTGAAACCTGCACAAACTGTGAGCTAAATAAACCTTTCCTTCCTTCATTTTGGGCCCTGGGTATTTTGCCTCAGCATTGAGAGAAATGTACCCAAGACAGGCACGAACACCTGGATAGCCAAGCTGCTCTAATGGCTCCTATCTCCCCCTCCACAGCACTGGCCTCTATTCTGCTCCTCCCGCCTGTGGGGATTCCTGGTACTGGTGTCCTGGGTGCATCTTCTGGCTCACTAGACCAGGTCGCCCCTCACCCGCTTCAGCCCGCTGGTTGCAGGCGGTGTGGGTGCCGAGGCGAGCAGCCTACATGCCTGAACGTGGTGCTTCCAGGCACAAGCATTTGTACATTACTCAGGAGGAGCGTGGCCCCTGTTTGAAGAGAAAAGTGCTGCTTGCGAGCCCATTCTGTCTTTTTGTGGGCTTTGTATATGGAAAGAAATTGGGATGATCTTAAGGTTAACTAGGAAAACCCCTCAAACAGCCCTCTTGGGTACTTCCATCTTCTGGGCTGTGTGGTGTTTCAGAGAGAGGAAGGGACTTATCCACAAGCCTGGTAATTGAAATATTCCACCTGGCTTTCCATGCTGAACTGATTATTATAATCAGCAGCAATATTTATCATAGACCAGCAATGATTGCAGAGTTCCATACTCAAGGGGGGACTGCTTGTTCCAGGAGAAGTAGACAGTGGTTTGGAATTTTAGCAGAGGGGAAAGAATCTTCTCTAGGAGACGGAAAGTCAGGCAGATCCTTGGATCTCTTATCTACAAAGTTTTTGTTTCCGGAGTATAAGGCATTGCTCTGTTAGGCAGATTGGCGTATTGTTAAACAGTAGGTAGAAAGAAGGGCGAGGTGCCTGTGTCACAAACAGTGCACATTCCTGTGACTGGAATCACTGGGACAGGAAGAGGGCGCTGCTGAGGTTGGGTCTATGGATCTCTGAGGCGCCGGCAGTGATGCTGCCTCCTGGTCAGAGCTGTGTGGCTGCCTGTGTGGTTGTGTTGATGACCACAGCTCAGAGGCTTTGGAAGAGCCGCATGGCTGCATCTGGGGCTGAGTGGGGGTCTCCCCCGCTTCTCCTCCCTCTCCTCCCCCTCCGTCTCATCTTCCTCCCGTCTTTCCCCCCTCCTCCTTCCTTCCCTGCCTCCTCCTCTTTACTCCTCCTGCTCCTCTTTCTCCTGGGCATGTGTGGAGCACACCCAGGGCCTTGCCCATGCCTGGCCAGTGCTGTATTCTGGGGTCCCCTGCAACTCCTCGGTGTGGTTGTGCTGTCTGTGCTCTGCAGATCTGGGCAGGAGGCTGGGCGGCTCCAGTGACCAGCCTGAAGAGGCCGGCTGCATGTGAGCTTGGCTCTTCTCTGATCAATAGTGTAGAGCAAGACTTGACAGTAGATTGGAACTGGCTTTCTCGACTATGATTACAGACAACTGGAGCCCAGCGATTTGACTGAAAATCACAAAGAAGTAAGAGGTATCTGGCAGTCTGCATGTTGTATATGCCAATTCATACTAATCACACACAAGTTGTTCGTAGTGATCAGTAGTCCAACTGAAATCCATTGTCTAGAAAAAGAAATAGCTCTTTTTAAATGTTGATAGGGTTTTTAAAAACATGAGCTGTTCAGATCTTGGTAGCACAAATTTATTTCATTGCTTGAAGAAGAGTGAATTCAAGCTGTCTCCTGCAGGAAAACAATTAACCCTGGATGTCGTCCAGACCAGATACTGAATTCGTTTCAGTTCAGCTACCCTGGTGCACCTCCATAAATCAGATCCTCAATGCTGATAAATCAGCCTTCTTACTTTATGGACATGGCTGAAAATTACAATGCTGTTTGTTAAGCCATCTCTTTCTCATAGAAATTAATAGAACAGAAAATCCATGACTAGTTTTCTCTCATCCTGGAAATGAGGCTTTCTGGTCAGAAATATACAGAGAGCCTGCTGCGTGCAGTTTTCCTGCAGTGGCGTCCGGCATATAGGACGGAATTTCAGCATCTGGTTTTAAAATCCAAGCGCGAATCTGCCTGAAGAGTGTCTATCAGGAAGTCACTGAACTTCACTTCCTCCTTTCATGCAGTTCTAGCAGTGGCACTAACAATGACACAGAAAAGATAAGCAACACACAGAAAACTTTGTAAATACCTAGGACTCTTGTTACCAGTAGAAGACTTTCTGCTCCATTTTTAAAGTTTAATTTTGCTTATTTCTTGAGTCTATAAAACACAGCAAAATTACTACCTGTGCCAGTCCCTGTAATTCCTCAATTTCCCCAAAAGAGTATACTAAAATGCGTGAAAGAGGTGTTTTACTGTGAACAATGTATTCAGGAGAAATAGTCTTTCACTAAAATTGTTACATTGTGCCTATTGCATATGGGACCCATGGTGATAATCTGGAGGAAATAAACTGTAAAAATTGATATTAGCAAGTACTGTTCTTGTTTGCAACTCACAAAACAGCACAAATGACACAATAGGACTGGTTGTGTGGCACTGTCCATAAGGTTAGGGATCTTTTTTATATTTTCTTAAAATAGTGAGAATTTGACAAATCTTACTGAATCAAAAGAATCCTCAGTTTTCTGCTTATTTTTTGAACCAGGGGTTCTCAAACACTGCACCCAGTAGGAGTCGGCATCTGCTACAGAGCCTGCTTAAATACCAGTTGCTGGGGCTGATTCCTGATTCATAACATCAGGTAAAAAGTCCAGAGGAGGAAAAGAAAAAGCCAGGCTTGTCACTCGCCAGTCACCCTACAGGTCTCAGGGTCCGCTGCTAGTAAGTCTCCAGGGGCCTGAGGGGTAGGTGCATTCTCTGCATGGACTCTGCAGCCTCCCATCCAACCCATCAGGCTCCAGGGCTGCTGCCGCCACCACCCTGAGGACCAGACCTTGCTGAGACCGCAGTCACTCTCATCCCTGAGACCCCATAGCTGCTGTCCTCAAACTTCAAGAACCAGCCAACACCTGGGTGCTCACTGGAGGAGTGGTACATGCAGGGGCACCCGGAAGACCTTTGGAAGGCGCAGATTCTGGGATTTCTTGGAGTCTCAGCTTCAGAAGCCCTGGCAGGGCCCAAGGCCTCTGTGAGGGGAGAATCTCCCAGGACAAAGCAATGAGCCTGGCTTGTACCACTGCTCCTCAGAACGCAGCTAAGGTCTTGTGGGTCCAGGAAACCACATGGCCTTGCCCTAGGTTGAAAATTCAGAACCCATCAATGAAACATCTCCCTGATGTAAAGAGAGACAGCAATAAACCGAGCTAGTTCTTCTTTAGAAAAATATTGTTTTATTTGATTTGGATTAAACTTAAACAACTTGGCCTTTATATTTAACATAGACGCCCTTTCAGTGGATAACAACAATATTTTGGGTTATATATGTCCTTCAAAGCTAGTGGAAGGCAATATAATATGCTTTCACATATACATCGAGATATGCATTGTACTTCATTTTAATTCATATGATTTTTCTTGTATTCCTCTCTTAAAACTTATTAGGCTAAATTGTCACAGAAAATATTTTGTTTATTATAATTTCATCAAAATTGTTTGCAAAGTAGACATCTAAGCCATAGGAAATGCAACCAGTGAATGTGCAGGGATTGGGTGGCAGTGGGTTGGACCCAGCTCTGGCTGGCATGCTGTCCGTGGTCACTTATCACAGTGCCGAGGCCTTTTCTGTGCCTTTCCCATGTCCAGTGGCCCATCTACACATCTACACCGAAAGTGACTTTGCCTAACCAGGAACTTTGTAACCTCCACATAGCAACCTACAGCATCAAATTTTATCTTCTATAACACATCTTTGGACACAAAAGCCCTAAACTAGGATTAGCTGTAAGCTTAGCAGATAATGAAAGAAAAGTCCAAGCTGTCCCTTCCACAACCATTTGAGCTGTGTAATGCGGAAGTGAGTAAATGTTTATTTTGGTCCATGTAGCAAGCAGGTGTGACTCAAAGATAGGATAGGATGAGCTAAATTAAGTAAAAATCGTTTTTACATAATTATTTTTCTAAGCACATAAACATCTCACATGAGATTAAAGGTCACCCACAAAGATGAAGCTGGGAAATCTAATTTTCTAAGTGAAATATACCTATTTCTAAGATTTAGCTTCCATCTTACTCACTCAGGCAGGGTTAACTTTGAAATGATGTTTGTGGTTTCTTTAAGCTTAAACTGATTCCATCTCTGCCCAGGTTCTCATTCTTTGCAGCATCACAGATCTAACCTTGCCATGTATCTGACATGGGTGTTCATATACTATGTGAGAACACAGAGGCTTAGGAAGCATCAGAAAACTTCGCCTGGAAAATAGTGTCTTTTCAATGAGTGTATTGCTTCTTTTCATACAGCAATCATTTGCTAAATCGGGAATTAAACAGTTCTGAAGGGTGCCCACAGGATGTGTGTGGGCCTGGGCAACCTCAGAGCTAGGCCATGCCCAGGGATGAGGAAACGTTCTTGCTTGTGGAGGTGAGGATGGATGCACAAGGACAACCATGCAAGACACAGTGTGCAGTTGGACAGGCTTTGGGGACCAGCTTGAGGGTGAGAGAGCAGGCTGCCCAGAGCAGTGGTGGAGGAGAGGTCTTGCAGGACAGGCTGGTGCTCCATTGACAGTGTTGGCTCTGTGCAGGGCAGGAGGGATGAGGGGGACCCCAGGCAAAGGGGCCAGGGTGCAAAGGCTGTGCTTCTCATGGGTGTCACATATAGGAGTGTTTATATTGTCTCAGCCAAAGCCAGGATGGTTTCCTGCTTGCATAATGGGTGCAAAGTTATTTGCTGAAATTTTGCTGGCCTTTCTGATATGAAGGTACAGGTGCAAAATTGACCCGTCAGGTGCAGAGTCACCAGTAGGCGGCGGAACTGGACCACAGCCCCTGGGCAGAGCCTGAGCTGGCTGTGGACACAACCCAAGGGACACGGGTTGCTGGAGGAGTGGTGATGGCTCTTAAATGACTTCTGTGATTAAAAACATAATCAAGGCTCAAGACTGACAGACACCATTTTTCATGTGATGAACTCATAAATTCAGCAGAATGCAAAAATAAAACAAAATGCCAATCTAGTTTTTTTTTTGTAGACATTTCCTGCTGTCAACATATAATAAATCCGTCACCATATGGCCCATTGTGGCAGCAGAAACATGGGGTCTTGTGGGGCTTTGTTAGCAAACTCTTGTTGATTTTGATCTCTGTGCTCTCTGTTGGGTTGTTCCTGTGCTTTGGCTACACTCACAGTAGATACACTTGACTGATTCCTTCACCCTTATTCCTGTTCCCGAGAGCACACAAATGGCAGTTCAAGGGTTGTACAGTAAATGTAGACTTGAGAATTTAGAATGAGAAACTGTTGAGTGGTTTGAGAATACTAAACAATTAAAACTTCTGTACAACATAAGGTAAATATATGTTTAAATGTAGGCAGCCTCTATATTTAGTCATGGGTACATCTGCTTATTTCAACTCTGTTTTAGTTAATGGTACATTGATTAATTTAATTCATTCATTAAGTCCATTAATCAAATTATTAATGATTAGTCAGACTAATAGTGTGTAAATATGTTCTGTTAGTGATATAATTATTATCTTGCTCTGGTTTTATATGACTGCTCAGTGAGAACTGCCTGGAGAGGCAGTTAATATCCTGATGCCCCAGGTAATGTCCAATAGAGACTTAGATCTAAATCATGGGACTCTTACAGGTACTTCAAACATAAAGGAATGAGCGAAGAAGATCTTACTTTGCATCCATACACAGGCATACAGGTATGAGACTTTCAAATATTCCTTTGTGAAAAATAAATGCACTGTGAAATTTTCAGCTTTCATTTTATTTTTGAACATAAATTATGTAAAAACCTGTCTAATTATACTCGTGGATGGAGAGACTTCTGGGCTCTTTCCAAAGTCAATTAATTTGTTAGAACTATTTCAGGGACCTGAAAATTATTGGAGTAAAAGGAATATTGACATTAATCCCCATCAAAAATACCTCCTTTCACTTTACATACGTTAGTCTCATTGTTCTTACAACCTCCTGAAGCAATTTTGGAAGTGTTCTTTTGTGAGTGTTTTACTAGGGGTGGTCAAAAATACAGGGAATGCTATAGCCTTGGGACACCGAGCGGAAAGGCAGGCTCATGGAAGTAGGACGCTGTGTCCTCACCCACCTCGTTCGGTGGCTCTGGTGCTGTGCCACTTCTGGCTCTTAAGACAAAGTCAAAAATGACCATGACAATTAAAAGTTTTGAATGGATTCAGAACGTCAAGGCACCCCAACGGCAAGTAAAGACTCTCAGCAAAGCGGACTCCAGAACTGCTTCAGAAAGTGGTGAGAAGGACGGGGCAGGTGTGCTCAAAGCAAGTGGCAGTCTTTCGAGGGCCAGTCTGTCTTTCACTGTAATAATTATTTTTTAATTTAGATGTTAGTTTTTGATCACACCTCATATGTTGATGGCACAGACAGGAGGCTCAAAACTGCTACATGTTACTTAAAAGAGTAATTTCATACAGCTCAAGGGAGATAGGCATTAAGCTAACAAAGATAAGATCTTTTAAAAAATTTATAAATCTTTTCACTGTTTTGGTGACAGTGTAGTTCTTTTATTTGTATATGTTGTATAGTGTATGAAACTTGAAAAGTTCATTGATGATTTTGAGATCTATGATTTTATGCACTGCAGAAGTGAGACTTATTAGGTGAAATAAAACTTTGTAGGTCTACACTGCAATGAAATTGTTAGTATAAATTTATAATGTTAGTCTACAAAATAAACAGATACTTCTGAAATCTGTTCACTGGAAAAGCCTAGAAGCTGACCAATGAGCAGTAACGGTGCCCTTAGTGTCTGGGCTGTGGCCTTTAATGATCTGCCACTTTCACTTCCCACTGAAGGCAGCTGATCTTGGGGGCCAACGAATTCTGGGTCTGAGACTGGAAACAGGCAAAAGCCGTTGGGAAAATACTTTTCAGAGCAGAAAGAAGCCGGAGGCAGCAGACACCGGAGCCATGAGAAACGGCCCGACCCACCCAGGCCGGTGGAAAAGCCCTTCCCACGAGAGTGGGCTGTGTTGAGTGTCATCGAAAATGAAAGAAAACCCAGTGAACGGAAACACAACACAGGTACCTAAACAGAGGAACTCACGGCTGCTACTGAAGCGTCAGCCACTGCTGGCTGGTGCTGCTTTTGAAACTAGTCATAAGGGAAATTTATAAGACACCAAATCCTCTGGGTAACCACATGTCAATAAAATTTGAAAGCATTCCCGCTTTAAGGAGTATCCCACCCATGGGAATGATGGAGTTAAACTACCCCCTTTTCATAGCTACAAAGGAAATAACTGAGGTAGTGACTATTAAAATTAGACAAATTGAATAAATAGTATTATGTGCCTGCATGAAAATGATCTGACATACGAAATATTTTCCTAAAAATACGTGTACTCAGTTCTGCCAGGTGACACCCAGCAGAAAGCCAGGCTCACAAGAGCACGACCCTTTGTCCTCATCCACTGCACTCGGGGCTCTGTTGCTGTGCTGCTGCTGACTCTTCCGCAAAGTCAAAATGGCCATGAAAATTAAATGTCTTGAATGGATTTTGACTAAGCCACTGGCTATACCAGTCAATTTATTAAAAATACTACTGAGCGTGGTGGTGCACGCTGTAATCCCAGCACTGAGGAGGCTGAGGTAGGAGAACTGCTGTGAATCTGAGGCCAGTCTGAGCTATATACTGAGTTCAAGGCCAGCCTGAACTGCACAGTGAGACCTTGTCTCAAAAAAGAAAAACTACAGTAAAATAAAGGATGTAATTAGTAAAACACAGGCTACAAGGAACTCCGAAAGATACATGTACATGTTTACTCAATAAGAAATGATTAAAGATTTTTAAAAATACTTAAGGAAATTAACTAATTAAACAGCAAAATTTTATTTGATGTCTGACATGCAAATAAACTACAAAAAGTGGTTATGCGATAATCAGAAAAAATATTTGACAATGATCATACATGTGATATTTGTTCTTGTCAAGTTTTAAATATGTTAATCATATGATTGTTACCTTAAAAACACATTTTAGAGCAACATAGAAAATAATCGTAGATAAAACGGAAAAATGTCTAAGGTTTCCTCTAAAATAATCTGGAGGCTGGGAAACAGATGAGGCTTCAATAGCCCTGCACAGCGGAGAGGCAGTGCCTGGCGAAGAGGAGTTGGAGACGTGACGGGGTGCGGAGGTGCTGGCTCCTCTGCTGCGGGACTGTTGATGAGCTCTGGCTGCATGGGCTGTCAGGAGGTGGTCTGAGTGGGAGGATGTGGACCACTGGGTCTCCCTTGAAAGGACAGGGCTTTTCTCAGGACCTTTCTGCTTGTTCTGTTTCCGGCTGCCACAAGATAAGCAGCCTTCCTCTGCCGCATTCTTCAGCCATGATGCTCCTGCTGTGGAGCCAGCTGAGCAGGGACTGCACCCTCTGAACACACGAGCTGTAATGACCCTGTCCTCCTTCAAGTGGGGGATGTCAGGCATTTTGTCCAGCAGTGGAAATGTGACTAACACAGTGGCCGAGCTCAGGGCATTAGGTCTTCTAACACTGATGTGTGATGGAAGAAACATTTATCAGATATTTATCTACCCAAACACATTCATGTACACAAAAAGAACTAAACGTGGCTAGTTATTAAAAGGTTTACAAAACATTGTTTACCTGTCCCACACTTTGGTTTACTTTCTAACCCTGAGATCTGCTAGGCAAATGCTGTGGCAACGGAACGTGGCTGAGAGTATAGGCATGTGCCCTTGCCTGGGGTGGGAGTGACGCTTTTGTCACCAGGAGCACTGACTGAAGGACAAGGATCCCAGCACACATAGGCACCTGTTGTGGTTTGGATCCTGAGGTACCGCAAAGGCCTGTGTGCTTGGGCTGTGCTGCTAGCCTGCCGTGTGCATGGGGAGGGCTTTTCCTGCAGGAGGGGCTGACCGAGGGAGTGGGTCCTTGGGGTGCTGTCAGCCTGCCCCTTCCCATCTTTTCCCAGTTCCTGATCACCGGCGGGCGAGCAGCTGTGCCTTCTTCGGACTGTGTTCCTGTGATGCTGACCTCATCGCAGGACCGGCGCAATGGAGCCAAGTGACAGTGGATGGAACCTGCCGAGCCAGAGCTGTTGGAAGTCTTTCTTCCTTCGGAGTGGTCCATGCGAGTGATGGGAAGCCAGGCAGCATGAGACTGCGTATGACCTTGTGTGTGACCTTGTCTATGGCTGGCAGAATGTGACGGGGAAGTGTCATCCAGGTTGCTGAGAAGAGGAGGCGACACAGCATGCGGAGCAGCACTTTCGGGGTTTCCATGCAGATTACATCACCAGTACGCACAACTGACCTGGACTTCATTCTCCGTCAACACACTGCATGAGCAAGACTGAGCGCCTAGCACAGGGCCATCACTAGGGGCTTTGCCTGCAAGTCAGGGGTACACTCCATCTTCCTTAGGAAGGCAAAAGGGCCATTTACTCTTACTGTAACTGGGGTAGAAAGGAGATTTCATATCCAGGTGTAACCATATTGCGTATTATTAAATTCATATAGAGTGGGGTATTTATAAGCCTAAAATTTTGACCTATAAAAATTGTGAATTCAGAAATGTGTTTAAGGGTTGATTGAAATATGCAGTGAATTTTTGAACAGAAAAATTATTACAGTAAAAGACACACTGTCATTAACCCCCTATCCCCCTCCGATTACATTGTCCATTGAACACACTCGTCCCACCGTCCTTGCTGCTTTCTGCAGCAGCTCTGGCCCCTTTTTCCCAAGTGTCTGTAGCTGTGCTGTCGTGGCTTCTTCAGTGTCTGGAATCCATTCAGAATGTTTCCATTTCGTGGGCACTGACGTTGGGGAAGAGCCAGGTGTTGCACAGTGCCAGCTCCACTAGTGAGGTAGACGAAGACACAGCATTGTGTTTTCCTGCGGCCCTTCTCTCGGACTGCGCTGGGCGGCATGGTGCACTGGGGCTTTCGTCACAACATTTGAAGGCCCGGAGTGGGGGTGAGTAACATGATCCAGACGCGATATAGGTATCACTGGCTCCTTGAGACAAGCGCAGCTGTTGTGCGTTACAGACATGTACTGATTACAAACAGTGGAAAGGGAAATGGCTAGAATGATGAGAAAAGTTTGAATGGAGAGGGGGAATGCTTTGAGGGAGATTAACTGTAATGTGTCTTTTTCTGCAATACATTTTTAAAATTCAAACACACTGCATTTTTCAATCACCTTGGTAGTACACTGTTAGATTTATTGATTTAATTATAAATCAGCCCTTTTGAGATCACCTTTAAATTTATTTTTAATAATTAAGCTTTATTATTACCAATTTTATGTAATAATTAGGTAAAATAATCATAGAATTACAAATTAAAATTTATGAAACAATGTATACAAAAAGAAGTTTAACTTTTGTTTGTTTACTTATCTTATATTTTCCCACTAGGTTAAAAAGCGGCTTAGTTTTCAATTGTACTAAAAAATGTATATACATTGTTTCTAAGAAACAATCCTTGCCAAGCTCGTCTGTTGTGGGGAGTTGTTCCTTGCACAAGACAGTTTCTAACCCCTTCCCTCCTGCTCTCCCCATTTTTTTATTTTAAAGAGAATAATTATAGAAAAACCAACATAGACAAAAACAAACAACAAAGCAAAAACAATGAAAATGATACAGGGTTTCAAAGTAAAATTATAAGAATTAATAGTAGTTGCCGTACTACATATTGTATGGCTCAGATCACCAGATGTGAGAATGGAAGAGTGGTCAAATAATCAAGGAGAATAAAAGATAATGAATGAAAGAACACATTAGAAATGATGCAGAGCCTCACTGCACAAGACGGTAGAAATCCAACTGCCCCTCCCCTATCTGCCCCTTGACCCCTTTTCTGTTATTTTACATGCTTGCTGTGCATACATTTTATCTTCATTCTTAAATGACTGTCTAGGTTACTTTTCTCTTGTTGCTGAGACAAAATACCCAACACCCAAAAGGAAGAAAGGAAAGGTTTATTTAGCTTACAGTTTGTGGAGATTTCAGTCCGTACTTGGCTGGTTCTGAGGCATAATGGCAAATGGCAGAGGGCAAATGTTCAGGGCAGCAGAGCACAGCAAAAACCACAGGAACAGAAGGGAGGAATGGTGGCATGCAGCCTCTTTTTCTCCCTTACACTGTAAACAGGCTACCCCCACTGAGGGGGAATGTAGCTCTCACATAATCTCCATGCCCTCCCCTTCCACAGGCTCAGGATGTATACAAAGTAAGCACCCTGACTTCCTGGTGAGTCATTCCCCCAAACCTCCAGACTCCCCAAGTTGACACAATGTACCAACCATAACAATGACCAACCTTTTCCATCTCTTTATCATATAACATACACATTTTGGAGATGATACAATCATGTACAGATAATTCTTACTTGTTTTCACAGCTTCTTACTATTCTACTATAGAGACAAATTATAGCTTATTCACTCAGGCCTTTACCTTTGGGCATTTGCTTTATAAAGGTCCTAGAGCATGTAGCTTTTTAAAAATTGTTTTGGTGTTTGAAACCACTAGCTATGTAGTTCAGGCCAGTCTAAAAGTCACTATGTGGCCCAGCCTGGCCTCGAACTTGCAGCAATCCTCATGCCTCTACCTCCCAAGTGCTCCCAGCCCCCCATATTACAGGCACATGCCTTTCTAAATGCTTTTGCCATTATACCTTTCGATTATTTACTAGAAGCAGAATTTCTGGGTCAATGAATAAATATTTTCATAATTTAGGCAGATGTTGCCTCATCTAATTTCTTATTACGTTACACCACTCTACACTCCTGTCAGCAACATGTGAGAGTGCCTGGCTTACCTAACTGCCAGCAGAGTGTGGTGCCGAGGGTTCTGGCATTTGGCAATTGGTAGATGACGCGGAAACTGGGTTTTGCTATAAGATGCCTTCCGCTAGAATGCCTCAGGTGGAACATCGCATGTGGCCAGGGGCATCCGTGTCTGCCTGGCCGTGGACCCTGTTCATGCACCTTCTCCACATTCTCCTGCATGTCAGGAGGGTGCGTGTGCTCAGGTGACACGGTGCTGGCTCCATGCACGCTACAGAGACACGTTCACTAGGTTGTTCTGTGGCTCTTTTCATACGATTCTCTGAAACACTTTTATTCATGTGTCATACCCGTCAATTCCATCATTTATTCCTTTGCCTGTCATTAATTAAACATGGAGTAGGAACTTGGCAAAGGGGCCCCACCCTGGGACCAGAGCCCGGTGGGGGCTCAGTTTGGTCGGCAGAGGTTTAATTGTGTGCTTTGTGTTCTACCTAACAGCAATTACACTCTCTATTGCTATGTTCAATTTTTCCTTCGTTTTCGTTTTCCTTCCTTTCTGTTTGTTTCTGCAATCCAGAAAAACTGTTAAAGAACTGGAATGGAAAAGTGCGTTTCTCAAGCCTCCTTATTTAATAAAGAATAGAGACACCGAAAGCATTATAAACGGTTAAAACAAAGAACTATAATGGAAGATGATCTATGGAAAAACAACTAAAAACATTTTGCTGTTGAAAAATAAATCTTTCTGAATTCGTTATCTTCCTATGCTAGACTGTAGTCTTCCGAATAAAATGAAAGTGTCAGTAATGAAATATGCAGTGTTTTTAGGTGGTTATGAATCTTTCCCACAACCTGGGAACACAGAACTTTTGTACACAGAACTTCCCAGTGCAGATCATCCTAAGGCTCCCAAGAACAGTCAGGCCCTGCTTTCATCGCTGTTTTTCCCACCTGTCTCATCTTCTGGTTTCGCACTCTCAGCCCAAACCTGCCCTGAGCACAGGACCATGAGTGGTGGCCAAGTGTGCTGGCATGGGCTGCGGATGGAGAGGGGGACAGCGGTCTGCCCTCCCGGGAAGCCTTTGACATGGGATGCGGCTGCATCAGACAAGCAGCGTTATACAGCAGTTGACTCTGTCTCTAGGCAGAGGGCTGTGCTTGTGGGCTGTACTGAGAACGCTGGATGGAGAGTAACTCATACCCTCCGCGAGCAAACACCAGGAGTCTCCGCCTGGAGTCACATCACCAGCAGCTCCTGAAGCGTGTGCGCAGTTAGCTTGGGTTTTATGCTGCACACATGAAACTTCCTGCTTTTCCCTAAAGCACAAATTAGAAGCAGAGCCAATACAAGGGAACTTTGCATTTCATTTCATTTTACTTTAAAGCCATTTGGATTTGTGCACAAATATGTGTCTGCTTCTTCAAGATAGCCAATGTTTCCATTATGTTATAAATACTACCTGAGGCACAAAGGAGATTTTACATTCAGCATCTGGATTTGAATCGCCATTAATTAAATTAGAGGCCATGTACCCACCTCTGCCTTTGTTTTCCTATCTGTGTGGAGAGGGGGTGTGAGGTGCAGGTGTGATTTATGAGTAGATTTAGTGGCATATAATACTCAACCCAAAGAGGCTGCTGCCCTGCTTTTGCAGGATAAAAAGTTCAGAGCCAGCAACGCACGGCCGCTGTCGGGACCACGCTGCCTCCTCTGCTCCACCCTTAGCACAGCTGTTCTGACTTCCGTGCTCCTAACAGGTGGCTGCGAGGTGGCTTCACTGACACCACGTTCTTTGTGCGAGGAAGGAAGGGACAAGAGCGAGAGCACAGACAACCAGTCCCAGCCGCGCTGTGGCAGCTCTCCAGACTCCACGGCCCTGTAGCCTGCTGGTGCCTCGAGGACTTGAGTCAGGGGTCTCTCCTCCTTGCAGGGGAGGAGGTGGAGTTATTGCGAATCTGGCGGAGCTCAGCTGAGAACGACAGGGAGTCTGAGTCTGGGGCTAGAGGCAGCGGGTACAGAGCACAGCTTGCTGCCTTCCACCGCAGTCTCTCCACCCCCTTCTACTTACTTCACTTGCTTGTGAAAGGCCTTTCCTGAAAAAGTCCACGCATTTGCACACGGCACTCGTACACCACTTGAATAACTTCATGGTGAAGGCACGTTTAACTGTCTGGCCTGTGAGGCGGGTGGTGGGGCACAGGGACAGACGAAACGAGAGGGGGGCAGGAGCTGGCCACACTGAGCAAACACACGTGCATTCCTGGTGTCTGGGCTTGAGTGCTGATGAATGTGCTGTTTCAAAGCATGGGATCGCGTAAAGGGTGATTTAGAGAAGGCGCATGGGCCCCAGTCCCGTGAGCTCCAAGTTACCAGCTACATTTTAGAGTGAACTTTAGTGAGGTGCGGTCTGCACCACAGTGAGTCCCGTTGCGAGTGTGCAGGGTGATGGCTTTTGACGCATGCGCTCAGCTGCGCAGGCATGGCACAGTGCAACCGCACCTCCAAAGATTCCCTATTCCCCTTTGCCGTCTACTCTCTCAGCCCAACCCAGCAGGCTGCTGCTCAGCTTTCGGCTCTGCAGCTCCCTCTGCACTTTTTAAAATTCCATGCAGACAGAATAATGCAAGAGAAGCCCCACTGTTCCCTCTTTGGGTTATGGCTCCCCTTTTTAAATATTTAACCATACTGCTCTAAAGCTATGTTCTTTTATTTCCATTGCAGTTGGAGTGCAAGCTCTTTATTAGTTTCTTTAAAAAACTGACTGAAAAGTAGCTTCTCTTTTTTGTAATTTCCTTTGGATCTGTTCAAGCACTGAAGTTCCCACGACCCCCTACGACCTTTACTGGAAATTGCCCGGATCTGCAGCTTCTTGCTCCCATTCCCAGCTGTTCTGCACGCTCTCCTCTGCCCTGGTGATCAGCTACTGGTCATCACTAATAGCCATCACGGGGCTCTTTGCCTCTATTGATTCCTATGCTTATGAATGTCTTTCCGCAGGTTTGCTCTTCATGCATGAGGAGTGATCCAGGCTCTTTATAAATTTATGTTTTTATTGGTACAGTTTAGGTATGTATAATGGTTACATTCATCACAGAGAATGTGCACCTCTATAGGATATATCTTGATTCCTCTCTTTTGCCCGTTCCCTCTTCTCCAACCCCTCATCCTCTCCTTATCTACAAAGGCTCTTAGGTATAGATTCCCTGAAAAAGAAAATCTCCATAATTACAGTCCAGAAGTCTGTCACTGATAAGAAATGCGACCAAAATAAAGTATTATTTTAAAGTTTTGGGGGTCGTGGAGTAGGAAAGAAAAAGAATTTCTTTATTTTCTTGGGACAGGAATGTTCTAAAAATGTCACAGTTCTGGCAAATTCAGCAACACTGCATGCTGGTCCCCTGCTCCCCTCTTTGTCCCTGTGCCCTGGCCACTCTCAGTTCTCACAGCCACTGCACCAAGGCCAGCTCTCCTGGAATTTTTCCTTCTAGTCAGTTGTTTTTTTCCATGCAACCTTGATGGCAATGCCAGCTCTCCAGTGCAGCTCATCTCTCCTCAGTGTTCAGGAGCCATTTTTTTCACATTCCCAGAGGTATTTTCAGTTGCAGGAGGAGGAGATGTTTAATATCTTAAATAAGTCGCTCAGCGCGAGCATTCAGATGATGAGGCGGAATGCATTAAATTGTTCAGCACACGTGGGAAAACGGATTGAGGTTGAGGGGAGCTCACGGCCGAGCCCGGGCCCTGCGCTGTCTACTGCTGGTCAGCCGGCATGGGTGTTCCTGATGTTTACTTCCCCTCTCTGCTCTCATCTCAAGATCTAGAGATTTGTGAGAACCTTCTCTCATCTGCCTACAAGTCTGCTGGGCTGTTTGGAAGTAGCTGCCCATGCCAGGCTGCAGGGGTGGTGGAGGGCAGCTGCCGGGAGGCAGCCGGGAGAGGGAGGGGGGCTGCTAAGGGCAGGTGACCTTGTCTCTGGAGCTTTCCTGCCCCCCCCCCCCCCGTGCTGCTGCTTTCCTCCACTCTTTTTGCCTTTTTTTCTTGGCTTTTTGTGCATGAATTTACCCTCAGTGAAAAGAGAGTTATTACTTCTATTTTCAATGAGCATGTCTCAATATAGATACAGAAAGGGTCACTTCTAAAGTTTAGATGGAGACTTCATATTTTTCTTTCAATCACTGCAGCATGCAGGTAAACGGACAAATGCTGGATCATATTTGTCCTTTTGCCCATAATCAATCCCAACTTTTGTCAATCATTTTTGTTTTGAAGACAGTTCCTAGCTTATGGTATTTTCTCATTATGATCCACCATTTCTAAATATCCTTTTAGCAATTTTCTGTAAAATTTCATTTTCTTCTCTATGGTCTCAGGAATGTATGCTGTCTGGCTCTGAGAAGGCAGACTGAGCACCATGCTACGCTCCATGGTCTGAGCCTCCTTTCTCCCAGCCCCCAGTTGTTGCAGCTGGCTAACAGCTCCTCTTCACAGGAGTGGGAGGCAGAATCGAACAGTGGCTTTCCTACTTGTTTCTCAAGGACACTAGTTTCCCTTCCTTTGAGAAAGGGGACCATGAACACTGTCTTGCCACACAAGACACAACTCAGGAACACTGCAGGCTTCAGAAGTGCTAACTGACTTACAAAGGAACACCACACAGTGTTAACACAGTGTCTTAGGCACTGTTGTGTATACTTGGCGTACATTGCTCATTTAGTCACACGGGCCACGACCTGGCTACTGATATTATTCTGTTTTTAAACAAGAAAAGCTCAGCAAAACAGGTGAGTTAGGAGCCCACATAGCTACTAGTCAGCAAAATGAGGGTCAGTCCCAGAAAGTTTGGTGCTGGATCCGACCCCTCAGTCTTCCAGCACAGGATGCTGCAGACAAGCAGAGCAGCTCCGCTTGCCGGTGAGGAAGTAGTGACAATGTCAGGCTAACACATTACTTCCTGCCATGTACTAGAGCAGTCCAGCTGGAGAAGGCCACTCTGGCAGACATTTTTGTTGCTTCTTCATTTCATAGAAATCCTGTAGGAAACAAGAGACGTAAACACAGAGCACTGAGAGCACTTATCTCAGTTTAAGCCTTGGAATCAAAAATATTTGAAGAATACAAAGAAAGAATTAGGAACATGGCAAATGCATTTATTAAGAACTGAGCTGAGTTCCTCAAACACTCAAGTTTCTCCCAGACTTTATGAAAACCACCTCAAAGTCAGCCAGTTACAGTTGCTGGAAAGAGAGCACTATGCTCACGATGATCAGCTGTCTGCCTGGATGGAGTAGATGGGGCTGTCTGAGAGCTGACCTGCTACATCAAGCCAGTGGGGTGTTCAGCCTCAAAATCACTCACTGGAAAAGTGCGGCTTAGCCCAGAAAGTTTACCTTAGGTCATCCTTCATTAGGCAGGGATGCGTTCCCTGTGGACACAGGCTCACTCCTTGAAGGGAGATCATGCAAAGCCTGACACATTATTCAGGCTCTAGTGGACCCAGTTAATCCAAAACAATCTCTGACCCGCTGGGAATAAGTCTGGGGGGAGAGAGCCAGAGGAAGAAAAGTGTATTGAAACACACTCCTTGAAGGTTACAAAATAGAGCAGCAGGTTACAGATTGAGACATATCACCCCTTAAGCTGTGAAACACAAATGTATGGTGATTCCTAACTTGGAGATTCATTGTAGTGATTATATAAAATGGCTTACATAAAATACCTTGCTTGTAATACCCACTAAATTGCTCCCTGCCCTTTCTCCAGTGCTTCCTTAGAAGATGAACAGCGACCTCCGAGGTTCGGGTTGAGGACAAAGGGGAAAAGGCAGAACGAACAAGTCGAGGCAACTTGGGAGTGGAGCACAGAGCAGAGGGAAAGCCTCCCCAGGTGGGATTTCTGTTCAGCGATGTACCCGATTCGCTCTCTCACATAAAATCGATCACTTCTCACAACACAGCTGTCTGGAGTAGAGAACACAAGAAATGAAAGGGCCAGAGGTATCCCCAACCCCTTCTCTGCTTGACTCTGGGGAGAGTGGGCTGCAGGCCCTGATGCAGCGCGACAGCATGGGAGGGTCGCTCACATCTCAACCTCCCCTTTACTTATAGCAAACTCTTCTGGCTTTGCGTTATATCCATTCCTCTTCCAAAAGTAAGGTTAACTAGTCAGAATTATGGACATGATTCCTACAGTGCACTTACTACTATTACTCACACGGAGCAAGCCTTCGTCAAACAGATGTGGGAATCCAGCATCACCGGGGACGGTGGTGGTGACCAGCCCCGGTTTCCCTGGACCTCCTGCGACCTCATCCTCCGAAAGGCGATGACCTCTCCCCCTGCCCTTGGGTGTGATGGGCTATAGACCAGGTGCTAACGTGCCGCCCGGCTTCCACCTTCCCTTCGCCTCTGATTCTTCCATTCCTTCTTCCTCCTATGCAGATGAGCGATTAGGTAGAAGGACCGAGGTATTTCTGGAGGGTTTGCTGAAGGTAAAATCTGAGGCCACAGTGGCGATAAATATTAAATCAACATGAAGACATTCTAAATGGTATCTTTCCCTTTTTTACTTTAATATATTTATGACCTCAGATGTCTATTTTACAAAACTTAACGTGATATCTGAGGCTGACCTGCACTTCCTGAAAAGTCACTGTGACAGGTTGTGTTGAGACCCTGAGCCCTTGCCTTCTCAGGTTCATGCAAAGGTCAGGTTGGGGTTTCACTGGCTTCCCGTCTTCCCTCCCTTACACAGACAAACTCCAGGACAGCGCTCCTGTGAAAGCCTCTCCACAATGGACCTGCTCTCACATTTTCAGGTAACACTAAGTGTTGGAGAAGATAGTCACGGTAGCCTTCCCTCCACACACCTCATGGGCCAAGGGGGCAGCAGTGCTCCTGGTGCCCAGGAGAGGGTTGGCTCAAGTCCACTCAGATTGGGGACAGAAGAAGGATTTTCCTGGGCCAAGAAAGTAACATATTTTGCATCCTCCTTTTTCTTTTGAGTGGTACTGTGGCTCAAATGTTTTGAGGGAGGTGAAAAAGGCTTTGCTAAAGCAGCTGGTGTGTGTGATTTTGATAGTTTTGACTGAAGTTTGGTAAAATTATATGACAATCACTACCTGCTACCTCATGTGTTGCAGTCATTCATCAAAGACTCGACCTTCATGCAGCAGGCCCAGGTGTGCAGGGGCAAGTATGATACAGACACATCTGTCTGCACATGCTTATACCATCAGCACACACGGGTGAAACCAGCTGGACCAGTGCTCGTTGGTTTGGTCTAGGTGGGCAAACAGCTGTGAGCAGAACATCATGAAGGACGAGTGTGATCTACCCTTGGAGTGGGCATACCACTTCGGAATGGAAAAGGCCCTCTGTAAAGGTGAAAACTGAGAAGCCATGTAAGTGGAAGGTATTGTCTGTAATTATATTTAACTGTACAAACTGTACAAACAGAGAATATCATGGTAATAATTTAGAAATGCCCTGTCACATTTTGCCTTTCTCTCCATCTGTTGAAGAGAAAGGATCACTTTGTCCACTTGCAATGCACTGTGCAGGCGCTTGCAGTACCCAGTGCACAAGTAGCCACTGTGTGCCATCTCTGTCGGCCCTCATCCTGGCGGCCTGGAGCATTTCCTCCACCCCAGCTACGAGCGGTTGGAAACACTGCTTTGGGAGGTGGCCTTCCAAGTGCCTACTCTCACCACTGGGCCTCAGCTGAGTCTAAAAGTAGGAAGGAAAGCTGGAGCTCTGAATCGAGTTTCCCCACAGCACTGTCAAGTAGATTCTCACCTGGGTGGTTTTCTGACGGATCCTGTTTCTTTCTCTCATAAGAGGAATAACTTTCCTCACCTTTTAAATTCTGTATTCTTCCCTATTCATCATCCAAAAATGAATTCCTCATCTTTCATATGTTCTCCTTAGACGGCCTGACCATGGAAATACTCACCCTGTGTGGCCAGCTGCTTTCTGTGCCCTGTCACAAAGGCACCTTTGTAATTCTCACACGAGATGGACATCACAGCTGTGGCAGTGCAGCCAGGGACACGAGGAACACTCAGTACAAGGTGACACAGGCGATGAGCCTGCCTTGCAGACATCTCAGAATCCACCATGGTATAAGGCGTCCTCCCTTGAGGTGGTATTTACTCACCTACCTGGAAGGAACCCACCAGAGAGATGGGGTGAGCCCTTGCCGGGCTGCAGCTACCAACTGGCCAAATGCTTTTGCTGAGGCCACAGCTGTTTGGTTCTTAGTAAGGACAAGGATAAGAGAAACCATGTGACATTCAAGCTTGTGCATCTGCGTCACCGCACTGAACATCACGGTCTCGAGGTGCGTCCACGCTCCTACGGATGACTCAAGCTCACCCCCTCTGCGGCCGTGTAGCTCCCAGCGTGTAAACACCGCGTTGTCTTTACCGTTCACCCTTGATGGATGTAGAGGCAGCTCCCGGGATTCAGCCGTGCTGAGCTGTGCTGCTGTAAACATGGGCTTGCATCTATCACTGTGGGGCGGTGTCTTCAGCTCTGTGCAAAGGTACCCAGAAGGACAGCAGCCGGGTCAGGTGCAACGTCCATTTTCTGTTTTGAAGGAATCTCCAAGTAGGAAAGAGGGAGAGGAAAGAAGCGCTGCAACCCAGCGTGGACAGCGCACCCGAGCGCGCGCTTTGGCCTGCACAATAGCCCCACGTGTTTCATCTGTTCTTTGGCCTATGAGTCTGATTTATAATCTGCATATTTGCCAATTAGCTTCGTAAGGTCTTATAAGATAAGTGAGTGTGACGTTGGAAAAGTAAAATGCGGGTGGAGGGAAGAGAATAAGAAAGGAATTGAAATACGTCATGCACACGCACTAGTTCCCTGCGGTGAATGGAATCCCTGTGTACTACGAACGTACACTAACAAAAGTGAAAAAAAAAGATAAAGAGTAACAAGAGCAAATTAAAATGATGACAGCATGAATAAAGACCACAATCGAACTTGTAAACTGCCATAAAAAGTAGACGTTAAAACACCAGAAGGAGCATTTTTGCAATGTTTGAAGTTTCTTAATGTTACAGCACAGCACAAGAAATCTTTTTGCTTATGTATCTTTTTCCTCGCATCAGGAACACATTCTTTTTTAAAAAATATAAATCAGTGAGTTAAAAAGGAAAAGAAATGCTGTCAGAGCATTCAGTCTTCTCATTGTGGAAATCCTTTGCACATTCATAAGCCATATTGATTTTTGCTGTTGGAAATGTACCCTTCCTTTCAAATCTACAGCAATTGTCTTTGTGGTTATGCGTACCCATTTTTACTATATCTCTAAGAGGACAAAGGCATGGTTGTGTAGAAAACTCCATAAAATGAGGTATTTCACAGATATTGGACAACACCAATCTTAAGTGTCTGTCGCTGAAGCGTTCTCCTGCCTGAAAGTCTGAGGGCCGCAGCATTCTGCCAGCACTCAGCTCATGAATTTCCTTGGGCAAAAGAAACACTGGAATCCCTCACTCTGGTTTTAGGAAAGAGAGCTTCATGAGACTGTGCCGAACACTTAGGCGTAACATTCACCAAAACAATATATTATTGTTAGTATTCAGTTTTATTTATGTCCCTACAGAGAGTAATAATTTATACAGAAGAATGAATTTGCTAAGGTGACTGTTTGTTTTACAAGCCACATCAAATTAATCTTCAAAACACCTGTACAAATTTGGCTTGCATTTGTAAGGTTGCTAAGTCGGAGCAATTACTGGGCCCTAGTGTGGAACATTTTTCTCTATTGCCAAATTAAAAACTGAAGTTCTTTTATCTTTAAAATAAAAGAAATGGAAGTATTTCTTTCTCCCTCTCCCTCTCCTCCCTTCCTTCCCTCCCTCCTCTTACTCCTCATCTCTTTTCTTTCATTTCTTTCAGCCATCTACTGTGTCTCTTTGTCCTTGACATGGTTTATGCAGTGTCCAGGCTCTGCACATTATTCAAGCATGGTTTCGCATATTGCTCACTATTTCTGAAGGCAGAGATTAATTTCTATGTGGTCAAACACTTTCGTTAGGGATACTTGGTAAAAGCATATTAAACGCTATTTTGAAGGGAAGCATGACAAATGTAACTCTGTGCTTCCTTCCTCTGAGAGCAGTTTTATAACCGTTGGTCTTATCTGCTTAAGAAATCAATGTCTGTGATTTGCAGAAGGTCAGGTGTGACCTTTCGTCTACTACCACACCAGTATGTTGAAATCTGCAGGCTATTTCCTCTTCTCATTGCAGCCATCACGTCCAGCTGCTCGTGGTTAAACCCAAGCATCTCTCCTCTCCTCTCCCCCTAGCAGACCGGCCTGCATCTCTCAGCTGTGTTTCCCACCCATGCCCAGACCCCGACCTTCTCAGGAGGAGCTCCCGTGAACTAATTCTGCTCCAGCGGCTCTGGCCAGTCTAGCTCCACCTCGCTGATTTCTCCTGCTGAGCAAACCCTTGCTTCCTGTTCTGTCTCCTCTGCTGCCTCATCCTTCTCTCCTCCCTGATGTCAAGAGAGGTGTTTGGGTCTGAACGGTCCAAGTCCCACCTTCTACTCACTGTACTCCTTGATCTGTTGCAACTGGCTTTGGTACCCGCTGTCCCATTCAATAGTAACCCAACATAAAGGATTTAACTCTTATCCAGACAAAACCTTCCACCGTAAGACTGTTTTGATAATAAAACTAAGGATTTTCTTCAAATTTACTTTTAAAAATATTATCAGATTAAGTATATATGTTTTTATGCACAGCATAATATTTTGGGTTGGCAAACATGATAGCTCTGTCCACTGAGATGGAAATGGTTATGCCGAGTAACAAACAGCCCCTCAAGCCTCAGTGCTTCACAGTAACAATTCTTTTTCTTCCTGTATGTCTACTGTGGCTGGGTTCAGACTCTACAACAACCTTTCTATGGGACAGTTTCCACATCATTATGCAGATGGGGAGGAGAACGGGTGGAGGCAGAAGTCCAGCCTCACAGTTTCGTTTGGAAGTGACACGCAAAACTTACTCATGTCTGCATGCCCACGGGGCCAGACACAGGCCCAAATCAGCTAATGCCAGATGGGAAGCAACCCCCTTTCCCAGAGAGGGCAAGCAGGCATTTGGTCAGCAGTTGTGCAGTCTTCCTGGAGTGCCAGGTCAGAATCCAGAAAACATCACCATTCAAATTGTTCTTTACGATGAAGTACCTATTCAGGAAGCTGAAAAGTACTGGCCAAAAAGGCACCGGGAAAAGTTGGAGGTGATATTTTTTTCTAAACTGAAGAGAGGAAAGAACATTTTTAGCCTAAATATGTGAGTAATCTATGTCATGCATGAAGCAGTGATATATTTGGCTTTAATAATCGCTTACAGTTGGAGGACTATGGGGTGAAATTTGTCAGGATCTCGAAAGTCTCATGCAGAAGAATCATCTGCATGGTGCTTTGTCCTGGGCACATGCCTAGTGCAAGGCTGAGGATTAGATGAGGCCCGTGCACCTGTAGTCACACGTTCCAGAGTGCCCTCCAACTTTGTGGTGAAAACAGGCTTTGCCCGAAAATCCAAGTTAGTTTTGAATTCCTTGTGACTTGTTCTTACAGAAGGCCTTCAAACGAGGGGAGGCTATTTACTTCTTCCAATTTTGACAAAATGACTGAGCAGTTCCCACAGATGGTGGTGACTTTTTACATCTCTTTTTGAAAACAAAATGTGATGTTAATTTCTCTAGCAGGAGAGTAACATTCTGACCCTTTTTACTGTGCAGGAGCTGGGACATCTTCCAGAGCTGAGTCCTGAAGTCCCAACTGTGCTGTTAATGAAAGAACAGTGGAGCACTAAGGAGCGGGGTGTTTCCACCTGGTTCTAACATTAAATGTGAGACCAAGATTTGAGATTTAGGAAATCTGTGTGCTCTGACCCAGTGATTGTCTTTGGTAACTCTGCAAAGCCTGTTTCTTTCTTCACCTTACTTTCTTTTTTTTCTTTTTTTTTTTTTGCGGTACTGGGGATCGAACTCAGGACCCTGCGCTTGCTAGGCAGGCGCTTATTCCACTGAGCTGTATCCCCAGCCCCACTTTCTTTAGTATATATTCAAGGTGCAGGTGTGGTAATTTGACATACGCACACAGAGTGAAATGGCTGCCACAGGTGGGAAGAATACTATGCCCGTTTTCTCAGCATTACCCTTTCTTTCCCTTTTTGTGTTGAGCAAACCTCTCTGGGCAGTTTTGGCTGTGCAGTGCATGTTACTTCTGTTGGTCCTCTCGCTGCATGCTCAGCCTCTGGGCTCGCTCCCCAGGTAATGCAGCTTGTGTGGTGGACCTCATCTCTGCTCTCCGTCTCTTCCACCTAATGTCAGCACTGCTCTGCTCCTCTTCTGTGTATTTGGCTCTCTGTTAGATTCCACACATTAGCGAGATCGTGAAGGATTTTCTTCCCATGTCTGACTTGTTTCGCTGGCCATAAGATGTGTTGTCAGAGTACATCAGTGTCCCATCACCACACTCCTCTCACACCCACGCCCGGCACTCTGCCTCCAGTCGTGCACTGCGGGAAAGCTATGAGGGTGCACAGCCTGATGTAGCCCTTGGTTTTCACTTCAGGTGCTGTGGCCTGTCCATTTATTGCTTTACTGGTTCTGCTCAATTTGCTGTTGATTTCAGCAGCTACAGGACAGTGATTTCTGAGTGAATAGATACTCTGAGTTCTATGAGTTGGCCAGTTTTAATGTCAAGGGCTGTATATTTTGAGTTACATATCTTGCAGTGGCAGTTTGATTTTTAAATATGAGGAATACTTCATTTGTCTGATGTGTCATTAGTATTTTATTTAGGTTTGGATTCACAACAGCAAAAGGATACATTTTTTCCCAAGATATTTTGGTGAGGAGTGTGGTAGTTTTAAAGAATTCTACCAAGACTTCAGTGAGATTTGTCTTTGTGAGCCACAGGTATGTTCCCATTTCTGAGAGAATCACAGGGTGCAAGAGGTATGCTTATATGATTGTTTGCAAATTCACTGGACTTTCTCCTGATAGAGACTGATTGCTATAATTTATTTTAAATTCGGTCACTCATTGCGTGCTCATTTTGGTGCCCCAAATGGACCACCACATCTGTAGACAGAAAGAGAGAGAAGAGAGACTGGAACACAGGCAGGTAAAAGGACTTTCCAAAATTTGTTTTATTTGACTACACATTAACTAGTATGTCACAAATTGCAAAGTATAAAAAATTATAGTTTTTCTAAGTGTATAAAAAAATCTCCTCAGTCCTTCATATTGCTTTTATCTTAAGGCCAATTAAAGTATGATTTGTCCACTGTACTCCAAGCTTATTTTCATGTTTTTAAAAAATGACATGAGAATTAAATCTGTGGTGGGGCTGATGCCTGGAGCCTGGAGGGAAAGTGCGACATAAATGCTGTGGCTTGTCTGACCACAGGGTTTGCTTATCCTGAGTGCAAGGACTTTAAAGATGGAAAGGTGAGTTGTGAGGACAGAGGCTGATTCAAGACATCAGCACCTACCATTTGCAGTGAGACTGACGCTGCTGAAAACTTGCTCTTGTTTTACCCATAGATGTGTCTGGAGAAACCTTGGGTTTCTTGATAATAGTCTTTTATCCAAACATCAATAGATACAGAGACAGACTTGTCTTTTTATTCATTTCAAGTATTCCAAACTACTTTGAAACACACTACTTAGAAATCAATTAGAACATTACCTTTTTGCTCTGGAAGAAATTCTTTTGAAAAAATGAAAACACAAGACTTTAAAATTAAACTAATACCTCAGATCCATGAATTTCCATGTTGCTAGACAACTTCAAGAAAAGTAAAAGGCTTGAGGAATGAAGGTCAATTTAACAAGAAAACTTTTACCTGGCAGTACTGTTTCTCTCACCTACATAATGGCCTAATTAGAAGTTATATTTTAACACCCTATTTGCTTTAGCAGTGTGTAGACTCTGAATGGATTAGAAAAGTGAGTAGAGTTTTCAGAAAGTTGTAAAAGTACACAAAGATTTAATAGTGTATTGGACACACAGAGATGTCTCAGTAATAAAAGTCACAAAAGCTCTTTTTACACTTAGTAAGAGAAATCTTCATCACCTATATACAGTGTTTTTTTTTAAATAAAAGTACAAAAACATATTGACAAACAGACACCAATTAGCATAAAACAGTACAATCACAACTAATCTATAGACAAGGTGATATGGTCTCAACAGTGGTTATTGCTTTATCCATTGATATCTTCGAAGTGTAAATATATAAACCCATATGCAGACATGCAGATTTAGTCAGACAATTAATCCTCTCAACAACAGAAAAAACACAAAAACCAAAAATCCAAAGACAAAAAACAAAACAGGCAAACATCAACAACAGCAACAACAACAACAAAAAACACCAATAGTTGCTGTTTTACATATTGATATCTTCGAAGTGTGTGTTCAGGATAACACATACAGACATACAAGATTGATCAAATAACCTGTCATCGATTATTACTTAGCATTAAGTGATATAATACAATAGTAGAACCATGTTAGCCCTCCTGCATATATGCATATTCATATATACATACATACATTTTTGTCTTTTTCTTTTCTACTTTCCTTCGTCCCACCTGTTCTTTGTTTTAGAACAGATTTCCTTCATGTCTCTTAGTTTATATTCCCACCCTCGGGTTCTTACACCAGTGATACAATACGTTGCCTGCACATGTATTGCTGATTTATTTCACTTATGAGTATGGACTCCAGTTTTGTCCAC
>PVLD010010883.1:0-68315 GCA_004027595.1 Dinomys branickii | reverse complement strand
GGTTCGCTCTCTTGCTGCTCACCCGGTCGCCATCTTCCTGAGTTCCCTCTTCTTCTCACTCTTGACATGCAGGCTGAGTAAGAGGAGGCACAGGTGCAGAGAACTTTCAAGAGTGGCAGTTGGCATATTCTCTGCCACGATTGTCTAGTTCCCTCTCCCACTATAAACCTACGAATACCCTGTGTCCAATCATCTTTGGTGGAAGTGAGTTGCAGCACATGAACATATTTTGAGGAATGAAGAGCATTGTAGAAGACTCAGGATTATTATCTTTCCTGACTGGCATTTGCTTCTCTGGAATTCTTGTCTTTTCCCTTATTATTGTGAAACTGCTCTTCAAAAACAAGTTGAACTTCTTGTAACTATCTAGAACCTGCTGAGAATTGCCAGCTTCCCTGATGAAATGCTCCATAAAAACAATAAGCAAGTGCTCACAGCTATTGTAGGTGGTCTTGGCTGGGGTGAAGAGTAGGCTAGAGAGAAGAGGGGCCATGGGCTCCTTGTTTTAAATGCCTTGCCATGAATGTGCCAGGTGGGAAGGAAGAGCCCATGAGCCAGACTCTTCCTGCTGGGGTGATAACCCAGTTTTGCCATTAGCTGTGTGACCTTAAGCAGGTTATATAACCTGTCTATTCTCAGTTTCCTCATTTATATAATGGATAAAGTGTTGTAATCTGCCAAGGGATGTTACCAAGATTGAGTGGATCAGGTAGCACACTTAGAGTAATTTAATCATGACAGTATTTGTCACTATTAAAAGAATGGTTCATGGTAACCTACATGCTGGTGCCTGTGTGTGGTGCTGGTGATCCCCTTTATTCCTCACAGCTACACTGCAAGGACAGAAGTAGTCATTTTGACTAGGAGGAAAATAGAGGCTGAGAGAAAAGGTTTCTTTATATGGTAGTAAATGGCAGAGCTGGTACGTTTCCCCTTCTTACTACACATTGAAATTGAATGTATAAATGGGATACCATATGATGTCTTGATACATGTACTCATTCTGGAATGTTCAAAGGAAAGCAAATATGTCTATCTCCTCAAAATATTCATCATTTCTTTGTGATACAAACATTGGGAATCATTTATTATAGCTTTTTCTTGGAAAATACACCATATGCTATTTATCTCTGTAGTCACTGTACTGGGCAGTGGAACACCAGTTGTATTTGATATTAATTGACCAACTTTCCCCCTTCTCTCCCTCTCCCCTATTCTCCTCACCCTCTGTTAAGCATTATCTACTCTTACCTACTGTGAAATCAACACCTAAATGAGACCCTGTGGTATTTCTGTGCCTGACATATTTCACTTAATAGGGCCCCCCCAGCTCCATGTATGTTAGCACATATGAGAAGGTTTCAGCCTTTAAAGGCTGACTGGCACTCCACTGTGTGTAAGTACATTTTCTTTCTCCATTCATTAGTTGATGGACACTTAGCTGTTTCTACGTCTTGGCCGTTGTGCACAGTGCCACAGTAAACTTGGGAGTTCAGATGTCTTTCTGACATACTGATTTCATTTCCGTTGGGTATATATCCATTAGTAGGTTTGCTGGATCACATTGTAATTATATTTTTAACTTTTTGAGAAAATTCTGTACTGGTTGTACAAATTTACATTCCCATCAGTAGTCTAACATGCTCTTTTCTCCACATGCTCTCCAGTCCGTCCTTCCTTCCTTCCTTCCTTCCTTCCTTCCTTCCCTCTCTCCCTCTTCCCTCCTTCTTTCCTTCTTCCCTCTCTCTCTCTCTCTCTCTCTCTCTCTCTCTCTCTGTCTTTCTTTCTTTGTTTCTTTCTTTTTGTGGTACTGGGGATTGAACTCATGGCCTTGTAATGATTAATGAAACTGAAGATTCATGCATTCTGGTATCTGTTGACCATTTTCTGTCTTCTTCTGAGAAATGTTTAATGCCCAATTTAAAATCAGATTATCTGGTTTTGTTATTTAATTGAGTTCCTTATGTATTCCAGATATTAACCCCATGTATGATACAATGTTTACATATATTTTTTCCAATCCTGTATGTGTCTCATCACTCTGTTGTTTCTTTTGTGTTCAGAAGTCTTTCAATATGGAGTAATCCTATTTATTTTTGTGTTTTTTTCTTATGCTTTTGAGGTTTTAGAAAAGGTCTTTGTCAAGACCTTCCAATGTCCTAATCCACTGATTCTATGTTTTCTTATAATAGTTTAACAGTCTCAGGTCTTACATTTAAATCTTTAATCCATCTGAGTTTATTTTTATGTATGATGAGCAAAAAGTATGTAGCTCCATTGTTCTGCATGTTTTTTTTTTTTTTTTTGCGGTACTGGGGATCGAACTCAGGACCCTGCGCTTGCTAGGCAGGCGCTTATTCCACTGAGCTATATCCCCAGCCCATGTTCTGCATGTTGACATCCAACATTTGTAGCGTCAGTGGTTGAAAAGACTGTCCTTTCTTCAGTGTGTGTTTATGTACCTTTGCAAAATCAATTGTCAATACATGCATAGATTTACTTCTTTTCCACTCATCTGTATATCTGCCAGTGACACACTGTATTGATTAGTGTAGCTTTGTAGTATATTTCAAAGTCTCGTATTGTGACATCTCTGATTTGTTCTTTTTGCTGAAGGTTACGTTGGTTGTTCAGGAATTTTTATTGTTCCATAATATTTGGGAACTTCTACTTTTGTGAAGAATATCACTGGCATTTCTATAGGAGTTTTATTGGATCTGTAGATTCATTTGGGTAGTGCGGATATTTTAATAATATTGATTCTTACATTAATGTGGAATGTCTTTCATTTTTTTGGTGTTCATTTAAATTTCTTTCATCAATGTTTTATACTGTTCTTTGTAGAGATACTTCACCTTTGATTAAATTTATTCCTAGGTATATCAATGAAAGACTTAGAATTT
Organism: Dinomys branickii; assembly: GCA_004027595.1. Classification (NCBI taxonomy): domain Eukaryota; kingdom Metazoa; phylum Chordata; class Mammalia; order Rodentia; family Dinomyidae; genus Dinomys; species Dinomys branickii. The sequence continues at coordinate 65,412 of PVLD010010883.1, read as the reverse complement.
AAAACTTAGGACAATCACCTGCAACTCAGTGATCACTTGAAAAAGTTACAAATAGTAAGTTTTATTTCTTGTTCTCTGTCTTTTTCCCTTTAAATTATTTTACTTTGTATTTCTCATATAAAAGAAGTTATGTGACATTCAACCTTATGTATTTGACTTACTTCACTTAATGTTATGGTCTCAAGTTGCTCTATTTTCCTATAAATGACTCAAATTTATTCTTCTTTATAGCATAATAGTACTCCATTATGTATAAATACTATATTTTCTTTATCCATTCATCTGTTGTTCATGGACTGCTTCTAGGATTTCGCTATTTTGAATTGTGCTGCTATAAATGTGAGTATACCTTGCTCTGTTGTAGTATGACATTTCTGATTCTGTCAGGAAGATACCTATAAGAGGAATAGGTAGGTTCAATGAAATTTGTAGTTTTAGTTTCTTTGAAGAATCTCTATACTGATTTCCATAGTTGTTTTACTAGTTTACATGTATACCGACAATGTAGAAAGGGTTCCAATAGTTGACTAATACAGTCTGTGTCCCTGGTGTTTGCAGCATTCCCTGCTTGCGGTGGCACGGACACGAAGCAGAAGGAGAAGAGAGGAGCTGGGGACAATGTCTGAGGTCACCCCACACCCCTAGTGACCCACCCCCAACCAGGGCTACCCTCTGACAGCGCCTTTATCTACCAACTCACCAGTGGGTTAATCAATGGCGAGTGTAATGCCCCCATGGTCCGACCACCTTGCAGAAGTCCCATTTCTGGATGCATGAGACATTGTGGGAACATTTTAGGTTTAACCATAGTGGCAGCATAATGGGGGGGGGAGAACAGGAGTGGGGAGAGAGAAGGAGAGAAAGAGAGAGAGAGAGGGAGAGAGGAGGTGAGAGAGAGACAGGGAAAAAGGGAGAGGAGAGAACACCCAGGGAAGAGGCAAATTATGAATCTGTCAGTGCATCAATCCACTGGGGATGTTAGAGCCTTCATAACCCAATCACCTTCTGAACCTCTTGGCTGGCAATCAAATTCCAAGCACCTAGCTATGTGGGGAAGATTTTAGATTAAAACATAACACACGATCACGCTTTTAGATTAACGACTTCATAATTTTCCCCTTCTTCCGGGGTGAAAATATTGGTGCCAGGTTTGGTTGGCACTTTGCACTGAAAATGGGCAGCCACGATGAGCTACATACCACAATGTCTCTACTCTCTTATATAAGGTTAAAATTAGAGTCATGCCTTCTTAGTAGGGTAGGTATTGCCATATAATGGGTACGCCCCCGACTATAAAATGGCACAAAACCAAGAGAAGGTTAGTTTTGGCCCACGTCAAAGTGCTAGGTGAGTAAGGTCTTCATTGCCTATCCATATAGCCATTTAGGAATCAGACTGGTGATATCTCAGCCATGTTCACTGGACTTGCAGGGTCACCTGTGGTCCGCTTCATCCCTGCCAGTCAGAAGGGAAATGGCAATGAGGTTGTGCTCTGCGAGCTTTGATGGGGAGGTCTGGCAATTTAGCACATCACTTCTTTTGTTTTTAAAATTTGAACTGTTTATTTTTTATTTTATGGAAGAAAGGTAAAACGAAATGATAGAATAGCAATGTTTACTACATTGCATGTTGTTATCTTTAAAGTAGTTACTCAGAGTACAAGATATGGGCATAAAAAATCTCCAATTGATATAAACACAACATAGTGGTAAATGTTTATAGAAGCACAATTTGTAATAGCTAAATCCTGGAAACAACCCAAATGCCCTTCAACTGAGGTGTGGGTAAAAATGATGTGGTATTTTTATACAATGGAGTACTGCTCAGCCATAAAAAAGGATAAAATTGAGACTTTAATAGTTAAATAGATGCAATTTGAGGCCATACTCAGTGAAATAAATCAGATTTACATGTGTAAACATCATATTGCCTTCCTGATGTGTGAGAAACTGGAAGAGTAAATAAGGTGCAAAATGTACAATAGAAATGGGAAGAAATTGTGAAATGGGAAGAAACTGTTCAAGAGAAAAAAGGAACTAGGCTGGAGGAAAGCGGAAAGGAAGGAAGGAAAAACAGTATATCACTCCTGCTCACATTCCACATGGCTCTTCCCAGCGGTGACGGAGCTTGGGGGCGTGGCTCACTTGCCTAGGCAGCTGCAGCCACAAGGCTTTTTACCTTTCACCGGGCTTTTGCAGTGGCCTCGGCAAGGTTCTCCTTGGCTACTCTTTCTGCACATCAACCTCATGTTCAACAGTGATGCCAGAGTTAACTTCTAAATCCCGAATCTTGCAGGCTTCCTGTCGCCTCCAGAACTCATCCTGAGCACAACATTTAGAGGCCTCCTGAATGTGATCTCGGGTAATTTTCGGATATGGCCCTACTAGAGCCTCAGGCCAACCCCAGGGGAGCTTATGCTTCTTCCCGAACACGCATCCCTGCTGACCTGTGTCTCTCCTCTGACCAGAGCACCCTTCCCCCTCACTCACATTATAAGTTCCGTTCATCCTAAAGCACTGATCAAAGGCTGCCTCCTTGAAGTCTCCCCTAGATGGTCCTTAGCTGAAAATGATTCTTGCTTCCTCTTTGTTCTCCCACATATGCTCTCCCCATTGCCCCAGGGGAAACATGTTGTATCATGGTTTCTATTATTGCTTCTTGTTCAGCCTCCTGCCAGATTGAAAGCTCATGCTGTGTTTTGCCCCCCTTTTCCTGCGGGATAAATCCAGCCTCCTTGGCATGACATGGCAATGCTTTAATTTATTCTTAAGAGATATTTCTAGCCTTTATTTTTACTTCTTTTTCCCATGGCCTGGTCTGGCCACTTGGAAGCGGCTAAGTCTCCTTGGTCCTATGACCTTTAATGTTTCTGTGCCTTCACCTTTGCTGGTCTCTAGAGCCTGTCTTGCACCCACTCAGTCTAGTGAAGCAGAGGCCACACCACAGACTGTGTTCCCTGGCCTTTGTTCTGAAACATGTGTCCACTCCTCTGCTAGGATCTGGGCCTTTTTCTATTCTAATTCGTCATTCCCAACAGATGCAAATTCCTCCATAACCAGAAGAACATCCTGATTAGTTCCTTGGAACTTCAATATAAGCACAGAAAAGGAATTAAAGAAGTGTTTTTGAATGAATTTACCTACCCAGTGAGTTAGACAGGTGTTCCATCCTCGCCTCTGGAGGTCTGTGCAGACAGATTGGTCCAAATCTAATGATAAAGTACAAGCAGGCCTTCTTAAATGAGCAGTTTCTTTTGTTATTTGATGCGTCTGCTAAGGTGGGAGAATACAATAAAAGATTTCACATGTCAAAAAGAAGACAGGGTTGGTAAAAATCTGGGGAAAACCCAAAACACACAGTGAAATATCAAAAAAAAAGCCTAAAAAAATATATGTAAGAAATGAAGTTCACATTCTTGGACCATTTCTTCTTTTTTAAAAAAATTGAACCATCTCCAAAGAGTACAGCCGTAAGGAACTTGGCCCAGGTGTATTTAATTTTGCAGAACAATATACTGATGACTATCATCTGGGAGTGTGAATTCTTAACCCTTAGGCTGACACCTACTGTTTATTACCCACCCTAAAAGCTTTAGGGTTTCTGCCAAGGCAAGAAAATGTCATAGAGGTAGAGATTAAAGTTTAGTGAAATTAGAAGAAAAGGTCTCTGTGTTGGCTTGGAGGTGGTTCAGGCAGAGGGGACAGAGTAATACAGGTGGGGAATTGAGAAGTGAGTGATTCAAAAAGGTAGGAGAAAGTTGGATGTGTGTCAGCACCACGTATATTTCATGGGATTTGGTTTTTGAACAGTTCTCAGTCTTACAAACCTGGGCAAGAGAAGCCAGACATATTCATTTTTGTACTTTATGCTTTTTATTGGGCTTGAAGTGTCATGTTAGGCCATCCCATAGATTGTTTGAAAGTCGAAATTTTAAAGATGAACGAAACAGTAAACTTTCACCTCTAGTGCTGGAAAGAATTGAGTTGGCTTTTTGGGAGAGTGCCAGTTTTTCTCCTCACTTTGTTAGAGTTTCAGTTTCATTAAGATGTCTCATGAAAGCTTTCTTTTAAACGTGGTCACACATGTGACAGAAATGTCCACTTTTCACATCTTTTGTTTTCTTTTAAAATCAAGAATTATCAAAATAGGAGAGGTGCATGGCTGGGGACCTTTCAGGTGCAGGCAGAGATCTCTTGATTGTTCTCTCTATTGGTATCAGATCCAGCTGCTGTTCTCAGCAGAGCAGTTCTGTGTTTCTGGGCGGGATAGATCTCTTCGTACTTTCCATTTGAACTATCATGTGGCTTTTGTGATACATAACAAACCTCTGTCTACTGTCACTTCCTTGGACATCTTGAAGAAAGGCTAGAGATTATGTGTCCTCATTAATTGGGAATTTTCAACAGTTTTTAAGCTTGGAAAAGGACTATATAATTTGTAAAGGATGTAAACACATGTACTTATGAAATCTGTTTTATTTTATTTCATTATTTTATTTTTTGGTACCGGAATCAAACTCAGGACCTTGCACTTGCCAGGCAGGTGCTTGTGGCGCTGAACTATATCTCTGACCCTTCTTGTTCATTTTTCAAGACTGTAGTTGAACGGAGTTTCTATCTGGTAGGCTCTAGCACATTTACATTTTCCAGACAGCTTTAGAATGCTTTTCAATGGGACTTTCCTCCTTTCTATTGTCCCAACGTAGACCCTCCATCTGAAAGCTGAGGTTCTCTGAGTGGTGATATGAGGGGACGGTGACCAAGTTTTGCACGCTGTCTTCCTATTGAATTTGCTGGAAGTAACAAGGTCAGCATCTCTGTGGTGTTCTTGTGGACTAGCACCTGGGGAATAAGAGCCCCTCTGTCCTTCCTTTGCCGTGCTTTGGGATTTTGTCCTACAGAGTCATTTGAAGATTACAATTAAATTTTCCCTCCATTAGGCAAGGCCCTACATACTTGTCCCTATTCATCCATTCATTTCTTCACACAACTTTACTATTATTATTATTACTATTATTATTATTACTATTATTATTTTGTTTTACTAAATGCCTGCATTTTGCCAGGCACTGGGCTTGCTAGGGAGGATGCAGTGCTGGGAAACCAGATACAGTCCCTATTCTTATTGAACTTATAATCTAGGAGGGGCAGACAGTGACGCAGTCACGGCAGTGAGGGAGCAAATACAGATCAGAAGGAGAGCGGTGAATGAAAGAGATGCAATTCCAAGAACATGTGCCGCCAATGCATCTGATCAACATAATTTCTTGGAGGAGAGGTTTTCGAGCGGAGGTCTGAAGTGTTGGAAGAGGCCGGACAGAGGGTCAGGGAAGGAGAAGGAACAGGGAGCTGTTGACACGAGCAGTCCTGTACCGAAGGGAGGCTCTGGCTGGAGCTTAGACGAGGTCTGGAGCGCAGTGCACATTCTAGGACAGGCTCAGTGTCTTCTCCTGTTCCCCAGTGCCAGGGAAAGCCAAGGTGGGGCTTAGGGTGCAGCTCGGAGTTGAAGAAGTTCCTTCTGGTGACTGTGGGGAAGAGAGTAAGGAAGGGCCAGGGAGGATGCTGGGGACTAGTTCAGACAATAGCATTGGAGTTTTGCCCTTGCAGGTGAGTGGCCAAGGATTTGGAGAGAACCAATCCGGAGGGGAAAATGGGCAAGAGCTGGTGATGGAGTGGCTGGGAGACAGACAAAATGGTGCTAAGGCTGCTTCATTTCAACCCGGCAGAACCAGAGACAGGAAGAGACACGGAAGGAGACACGAGGAGGAAGGGGAAGACAGCGTTTGGGGAGACCATTACAAGGTCAGATTTGAACATGTGGAGTTTGAAGTTCCCAGGAGAATCTTTTGGTTTCGGGCATTACAGGTAAGATCTGGGCCGGAGAAACAGAGATTTGAGATTTGAAGTTATCAGTGAATATTCAACTGCACATTTCCGGTTTTCTATCCAGGTCCTACTCAAGTGCTAGTACTTACATAGGGATATTGTCCAACATCTGCACAGTAAAAGAGCTCTATTTCACAAGTCTACATCCTCTGCTGATGAGAGAACTATTCTAAGCTTCAATGTTCTTCATCTCTTATCTAAGTAACAGGTAACTTTTAGCCTTAAATCAGTCCTTCTTAGCAAGTCTTTCTGTCTTGTGGAAATTCTTTCCACAGATGATACCACCTCCTCATCCAGGCCAAGAATAGAAATAAAAGTCCAAGTAAGAAAGGAAGTAAGTGTGGTGATGGATCAAAGAAGCCTGTGTGCCTTAACACAGTGCGTGTCTCACACGGTGCGTGTCTCACACCCAGCTTGACACAAGCAGCTTGAAGGCCCTCAGCATGCTCTGCTATGGCATTAGCTGCAAAGCTTTTAACAATCAAATAGATCAAAAATGCAAACTACTTATCAATTTTTCGATGTTTTTATGGATCCATAAACTATTTAATATTTTGGAAGGATTTACTCCTATAACATCATAAATTATGTCTTTAAAAGTGGGGTCATCAGTGTGGGGCATATTATTCTTATTACCACCACCATTACTGGCAGTGAGGCTGAACGTTAACTCACTAAAACCCGTGAGTTTTTAGAAGGTGGTATTATTTCTGCCATTTTCCAGTGAGGATAGTGGTGCTTTCAGGGGATGTAGAGACAGTGAGTGGCAGGATAAAATGTGAGGCAGTGTGTGTCTGACTCCAAAGTCCGTGATCTTCAGCAGATGTGGGCTTTACTTCTGAAGACTCGATGCACATCCTCTTACTTACTTTCTTTTGCTCCATAGATAGTTCACTCACTATGAAGAACTTGGGACTTTGTCTGGTTTTCACTTTATGTAAACACTCAAAAGTACACATCTCCTGAAAGATAGTGTTCTAGCGTCAACCTACTACTCTTCCTCCACCTTTCCTGAGCTGTGTAAAGTGCCTTGGCACTGAAAGGTACAACATAAATGCTTAGTATAATTGTCTTCATCTGAAGCCACGAGAGAAGCTGCAGTTTGGAGATGAGTTAGCCCTTTTCTCTGAAATATGCAGTTGTTTTCTTTGTTCCTTATCTGACATACTTGGAAGTAGAACTTTTCTCTAGTTCAAAAGATAACCCCACTGACTCTGAAAAATGATATTGAGGGTTGGTTAGAGAGGTCAGCTATTGCACTGGGTCCTTGTGTCAGTGATGGAGGGAGGGAAGGAGAGACAGAGAGACAGAGAGTGCTCCAGATATTTGTTTCAGTTGAGAAATAGGGATATTTGAGGTGTGAAATCTGGTACTTACCATACATGGTGATTTCTGCCCAGAAGGCTGTCAGAGGAATGCATTCTTATTTCTCCCCTTGTCCACACCCACGACTGATAATCAACACCACTTGGGCGATTCTGGAAGCTAGTTTAAACCAATTACACCACTTCATATTTGCAGGGGTGGGTAGAAGAATAGTTTCTCCATTGAAAACTATTAGAGGAATTTATAGGCTGTCAGGGTGTAATTAGCCATGAAAGATATTGGCGAGGGCATGAAACTAACATTCCTCTCTCATCTCTTAACCCTGTCTCCTTCCACAACTGGCAAATCCTCTCTACATCCTGGCATTCTTGTGTCATTCTGCTCTTTGAATCTCTGCTCTGGTTTCATTTTTCTAAAGCCTGTTATTGTTATGGATTGGGGCATATTTTTGCAAGGGGAACAATATAATACAGGACACATTTTATATGATTATTTATAATAGTCACCCAAAAAATGATATACAAAAGAGTGCAGGAAATCTGTCCTCACACTGTAGACCAAGAATCCAGCTGAGTGCCTGGATAATGTCCTGCATGAGTCCAGCTTAAGACCTAAAGCTCATAACAGTGCCTCCCATGAGTCCACCTGAAGGCCCAGAGCCCATAACAATATCTCATGCAGGCCTGTTTCATGAGTCTGCATTGGGAAGGCCCAAAGGTCAGTGGTGGAATCTAGGAAGTCTGTGCCAGCGGAATGAAGGATCTGTGCCAGCAGGCCGAGGGATCTGCACTGGAGTCAGGAGGTGATGCTCAGAAGAACCAGAGCTCCCTGAAAAGTACCACAGCCATCTTCAGCCACAGTGAGGTCCTGAGCTCCTCCAATGATCAAAATGGCTGAGTTCCCAACAGGGAAGGCAACGCATTAAGTTTCTCAGGAGACTGGCTGAGCACCATCTTCCCCTCCAGAGCCAGGAAGCAATGCTGAACTGAGGACCAGAGCTCCCCCAAAGTGAACTGAAGCTATTCTCAGTGCCAACAAGGTCCTGAGCTCTTTGAAGGATGAAAACAGCCAAGTTCATCAGGAGAGCCAGTATGACGAGCTCCTCCAAAACAACCAACAGCTCCTTACAGCCTTTCCTCTGCTTCTCCAGTTCTGCCTCTCATGCTGCTGGCAACAGTCCCCAGGCAGGCCTCCCACACCCAGCACCACGCTGACTCAGTTGAGCTGGGGGTTATAAGCTGACCACCAGTTATCACTCCACTACAGTTATGTTTTCATTCCATGTTTCTATGAACTCTGTTAATCGCTTCCCTTTCAGCTTGCTCATCTGCTTCTCTAACCTGACTTCCCCTGGCTATAGATCCACCAATCAATTATACCAGACAGGCTTTCTGCCATTTTGCTTTTGTATGCATGTGGAGGCACATGATTTAGACCTAGATGTATATTTTATTAATTTGATGTTATACAAAGTCAAGTTTGGCCTACTTAGAAGTTATTAGCATTAATTGAGAAGGTAAGTTTCTTTACTTATAAACCTTTAAAATGTGAATATTTGGAGGATAAAGTCTGTTTTGAAGTCTGAGATTTAATTGTCTTGAGTTTGAAATCATTGATGAAATTCATGGCTACTTCTGCTTCTGAAGGAATAGCTCACGTTCACGGTTAGCTGCAGCGCAGAGGCGATGGCTCGTGGGTGTTTATCCCACCCTCTGTGAGACAGTACCTGCACCCACTTAGGCACTGAAAGGAAATGAAAATGAAAAGCAGTAATTGTTTGGCAGTTCCTCAAAAAGTTAAATGTAGAATAATCACATGAACCAGCAAGTTCGTTCTTAGATATATGTTTAAAAAACTGCAAGTCCTCAAATATCAAATAGATGTACCCAATGTTCATAGCAGTGTTATTCACAGTACCTAGCAGGTAGAAACAACCTGCATATCCATCAGCAGAGGAATTAATATGGCATATTTGTACAGTGGGCGATTATTCGCCATCAACAGTAATGAAGTAGTGATACATGCTTCACTGTGTCAAAACTCTTATGCAAAATGAAACCGAAGGTCACTGTATTAGTCTTCTCCAGCTGGCAAACAGAATCGAAACTTAAACAACAGAGGTTTATGTCTCACAGTTCTAAGGGCAGAAGTCTAAGATCAAGCTGTTGGCAGTTTTCCTTTTTCCCAAGGGCTCTCTTCTTGGCTTGCAGACACCCACATTTTCTTTTCTTGAGGGGGGCTTGGCAGTCATCTTCTTGTGTGCCTTCACTTGGCTATTTCCTGTGTGATCACATGATTGGTGTCTCTTCCTTTTTTTTTATAAGGATCACAGCCATATTGGTTAGGGGTCCATTCTTATGACCCCACTAGGTGTGATTTACTCATTGAAAGGCCCTATATCTAAAGATAGTCCCATTAATGCGTTAGGGCTTCCACATGTGAATGTTAGGGAGACCTAATTCAGTCTATAACAGTCACATGTTGTGTGATGCCATTTATATGCTATATCTAGAATATTCATAGTGCCAGAGAACAGACTGAGGGTTAGCAGGGGCTAGTGGAGTCGGGGTGGTGGTATGGGATTGGGCAGAGGGATGTAACTGATAAATGAGTACAAGGTTTCTTTTGTGGTGATGAAAATGTCTTGGACCTAGAGAGAGATGGTAGTTAAACAGCACTGTAGATATACTAAATGCCACTGAAACATTTATTTTAAAATGATTAATTTTATATTTTGTGGTTTTCATTTTGTAATACAGTTTTTAAAAAGTGCTATCTTGACCCAAATGTTTTGTTTTCATTTTTGTTTGTTGTGGTGTTGGGGATAGTACCAAAATCCTTGAGTGTGCTAAGTGCATGCACTACCACTGAGCTGCTTCCCCAGCTGTTGACAAAGTTTTGAGGCCTCAGCTAGAAGCCATTCTGGTCTTTTTCTTGAGAAGCTGATTAAGTCCACCCCCAGCCACCTGCTGTATTAGACTCTTACATTCTGGGCTACTATTCACTTCCGCTAATTGCTAGGACCAGATACCAGACAACTTAGGACAGCTCTAATGCTCCAGCATCTGCTGAAATTGGTCAAGTTAGGTGACCCCCCACACCTGCGTACCCAGCCTTACCCATTCCATTCTGCAGATGCCACAGTACAGCCACTTGCCCTGTTTCCTCTCTGTCACTGTTTTGAACCCAGTGCTTCTTCCTGTGACCTTTGGTGGCAGCCACTGTTCCCTCTAGGGAGCTGTGAATGACAAAACTTTAAAACTTTCCAGCTTCTCTGTTCTGATCCGCAAGTGGACTCACCAGACTTTATGCGAGGTAATAGGGCTAAAATATATCTGAAGTCAAAACTTTAAACTATGCCAAACACCCTCCGAGCACATTTTGTATGCAAAGCACCATATTAAATGCTTCACATAATTTCATCTCATCTGTGTGACTCCTTGGCTGTAGGTGAGGACCCTGACCGAGGCCAACTTCTCATCCTCCCTCTGACAAGCAGCTTGGAATCTTAGGTTCCAAACGTTAATTCTAATGAGTTTTAACTGGATATGAGATTATTCTTAAATTACTTTAATTTTGAAAGAATGCTGGACACTGGGTTTTAAGTGACTTAGAGGCCATGGTTCTGTTTGTAAGAGGAATATTTGTGAAGAACTTGTTCTGGGTGATGCAGAGATATCCTTTCTATTACTCTCGAACTTCTGTGACTTACAGGGGCTTCAAGACTTCTTGGCAGGCTCTCATGATTGGGGGTTTCCTGGAGGGCTGGCAGGATGGCGCCAGGATGCGTGCAGGATTGTTCCAGGTGGTTCTGAATTCACATTCAATTGGTTTACTATGAAGTTTCCTTGCAAATTTTTTATTTACAAAATTTTAACGTATCAGTCATTGAAAAGTTTAATATCTTCAAAAATATGCAGGCTCTAAAATGTCTGGGTTAACCAGATTTTGCATGATTTGTTTTTCTTTCTTGAGTTTCACTGAACATAATTTTATGATGACTTGACTATTAGGACCTCTCTACCATACTGAGATGCTGTTTTCTCTCTTCATTTATTTCTTCCCTGATGTCTCACTCACCTCTTCATTTAACTCCCTCCCTCCCTCAGTGGCTCACTCAGCTGCTTGCTTTTACTCACCCACTTACTCAGGCGCTTACTGTTTGCCTATAGACTGATAGTCATTAATTTGTGGAAACAATACATGAAAAGTTGTTTTTAAAGATGCACATGATACAAAAATACACTGGGCAAAAGTGCACATGCTCTTGTTTTTTTTTTTTTTTTTTAAAGAAGGAACCATCCGATGGTTCCCCTTTTTTTTTTTTTTTTTCCGGACCGGGGATCGAACTCAGGGCCCTAGTGCTCAGCGGCAAGCACTTAGCCCACTGAGCTGTACCTCCAGCCCTGCACATGCTCTTGTACTGAACCTCCTGGTTTCCTCCGCATCTTAATTCTCAGTCCCTCTGCTCCGCCCCATTATTTATAAGGGTAGTTTGGTATGTGAGCTTTGTGACTTTCTCCAGACAATTTTATTCACTGATGTACAGCATAAGGGCCTCCCCATGTCATATCCATACTCATAATGGATTCCCTTTTGTGATATTATTTAGAAATAAGTACTTTCTGATTTTTGTATTTATAGTTAAACCCTTTTATTTTATTGGAATTTTCCCATTACTGCAGAATATTTTCTCACTCCTACAAAATCTGAAAATACCATTTCTTTATCCTCTATGTTAATAAATTCGTTGCATTTTTATGGATTATTTAAAAGTACATGGCCTTAAATACTATACTGTCTCTTAACCTAAAGGTTTTTCCATCTGATTCCTGGAATGTCCTCCAGTAGGGATTTTGCTGATCATATACCCATGGTGCAATTTAACATGCCCTGTTAATCTCTGTCCCCTTATACAACAATAGGGTCGGTTCAGTCCCCTAGGCCAGCAGGTGTAGGTGCAGCTATGTATTTTTCACATGCCTGACCCTCCTTTATGTGTGTATATGTGTTGGCACATGTGATGCACGTTGCCTAGATCTGTTCATTCACTGGAAGTTGCAGAACTGAGTTGCCCTAAGTCTACCATTGTGTTTTCATATATTAGCTGGAATGATTTTGTAAGGAAAAAACATTCTTTCATCTACCACTTGGTTATCTAGTAGTGTAATTTACATAAGAAGCTAAGACCACTTCCTTTTATTCTTAGTTTTAAGATAATGCATCAATTTCCTGTTGTCCTCAAAGGTTTACTAAGTTTGAAAAAACATCTTTGTGAACTCATGTATTTTAACATATTCTGTGCGTGCATTTATTTATTTATTTATTTATTTTCTGACATATAGTCTCATTGTGCAGTTCAGGTTAGCTTTGAATTCACTATGTAGCCCGAGCTGGCTTTGAACTTGCAGTGATCCTCCTGTCTCAGTCTCTCCTCTGGAGTTCTGGGATTACAGGCACGTGCTACCATGCTGGTGATTCTGTGCATTTTGACGCACTGCAATTCCCTTCCTTATGGGAGTTCAAATTGTCCCATTTGTGACTATTGACTTCTGATTATTCCATCATTCAAATTAAGCTCCTTTGACCAGTGGCCCCTGAGTCTTCCTGACATGACCCTAGAAATCTTGGAAAAGCCTTGCTGTTACACCTAAAGTTTCAGCTCACCTTACACATTTATTTTTGACTCAGATTTGGAACCTGCCATTTATCCAAGAAGTCCTAATTTCATAAAAGAGAAATGGTATTTCAAGACTACTACTTAAGTTTCAAGGTTGTTTCTAGCTATGGCGTTGACTACTGTTCCAGCCCTTTTCACTGGAGAGAGCTAGGAAAACATACTCTCGGTCTCTATCTATCTACCGACCTATCTATCTAGTACCCTGGGGAGTCATACTGAAGTCTAATTTAGATTTAAGGCTGCAGGATTTTTACTTCATTTATTCATAGTACATCTCTATTTCCTTTCTTTCCTATCATGAATCTTATTTCTCAAGTCCATGGAACTGGAATATTAGAATTAGAACGACCGCTCACCTGCTTTATCTCATAATATACACACACAAACCTCAGAATAACAGCATAATGCTGTATATCTACCACCAGTCATGATCGCTGAAAACAGCTAACTTAATTTTTTTGCATATACAACTGACACTCCATAGTCTAGATCAGTGTATTCAGCCACCTAAAGATAAAAAATATTTGATAAAAGTGCATCTATGTGGGTCATGTGTAGGCTTTTTGTCTTGCCATGATTCCCTCAACAATGTCATATAACAACTACTACTGAGTGTTTAGAGCTCAATGAAGAGATCACTCCATAGTTAGTAAGTGTGGGAAGTGGCTGAAACTGGAGATTGAATCCGTGTGTGGGGCTGAAGCAGTGCCAGCCTGAAGAGCAGAGTGTTTACGTTGTTTTATATATTACAAGTGACCTAAAGATGATTTAAAGTACAGAGGAGGATATGTTTAAGTTATATATACATACCGTGCCATTGTCTTGGTCACCTTCCTCATTGCTGAGACAGGACACCAGATACCTACAATTCAAAAGAGGAGAGGTTTATTTGGGTTCCTATTTTAGCCCAGAGTCAGCTGGATTCAAAGAAGCAGCAGCACGGCAGAGGGCCGTGATGGAGGAAAACCTGCTCACCTCATGGCAGCCAGGAAACAAAGAGCAGAGGTTGCTGCAGGGGAGGAAGATAGACCCTCTCAGGTCACACTGCCAGTGAGCCTCCTCTTTTGACCAATCTTACCTAACAGAGAGTCAACTGTAATGTCCCCCTAAGCCAATTACCTTCCAGGAGCCCTGCCTGTGAGTGAATGAGGCTCTTGGGGGACATACATAAATCATAACAACCGTTTTCTATAAAGGACTTGTCCATTTGCATATTTGATATCTGTGGGAGTGTTGGAACCAACCCCTTGTGAGTACTGAGGAAGAATTCTACTATCTTTATTCTCTTGACATTTTTTGTAACTTTTACTATGCCCACATTGTCAGATTTATATAAATATAGTCATCTATATTATAAAGTCTCTCTTTCACCTTTATTTCATCTTAGTTCTACAGTAAACTATATGGTAAAATATTTATCACCTGTCCTTGTATGTATGACTTTTTAGTCATTTTGGTTGTTTGAAGCATATATTCTAGTAGATTCCTTAGGAAGAGTTCCAGAGAATGATTTTTTCTGAGTTCCTGCATGATGTAATAGTTTATCCTTGCTCTTTACACTTAAAAATTGTTTTTTTCAAACATGTAACAAATGAATATATGTATGTCCTGGAATTTTCTCTTGCTTTAAAGATCATTATTTTGTCAATTGACAAAAGTTTGCATAAAGTCTGTATAACAAGTGTGAACATTAGTATTATGATTTTTTTACTTTGATAATTATTGTGTAATTATTATTGTGGCTATGTAAGATACTTGTGCTCGTTTTTAGCAGATATTCTTGTTTTTAGCTGAAATAACCTACTGTGCTTAGGGATAAAATATCATCATGCCTGAAATTTATACATCTGTCTAAATGTAAACACAAACACGGAATAAATGTTGATATTTAGGGAATTGAAGTGAAGGGTATGTGAAAATTTTGAATTCTGAAGAATTACTTCACCATTTCTATAAGCTTAAAAATATTGGAATAAAAAGTTAAAATATTTATATGTATATGTGTATTAACTAGACATATAAATGTGTATGAAGGCCTATATATGCTATTACCCATAATTTTATGTTATAATTTAATTGTCTATTTTGAGTTATATTTTTTCAAATAAATAGTAGAAACAATTTTGTATGTTTGATGATTTATTTTTGGCACTATAAGATATGGAATATTGATTATGATCAAGGTATGGAATATTGATTATGATAAAAAATATGCAGAGAGAAGTATATGTTTTATTTGGAAAGAAGAAAGGATCCATTGTCAATACAGAGATATAAAAATTCCATCAAGATTCACTTCATGTACATGCTAACTTCTGCTGTATTGTCTTGATAATTAACCAAGACCTTCTTATTCCACTGTTTTTTCTTCTCCTTAAACCCAAATAAAGATAAACAGCACTACTATTATTTTGCAGTGGGTGTGCCAAGTAGATTTAAAGTGGTAGTTTCAAAGTAAATAAACAGGGGACAGATGCAATGAAATTTTATATCTATAATGGTCTTTAGGGTGTAAGAATTTTTTTAGGCAAGTTCATAAAACAGTTTCCCCCCTTGTGATCTGTCCCTGGGGAGTCAGGTTCTAAGAAGGGAGAGCAATTTTCCAGTAAAATTAACCCTGTGAGGGCTTATTGATTTTAAAGACATACCATTGTGTGAGTGTTTAGAGCTCAGTGGAGAGGCCACTCTGTAGTTAGTAAGTGTGGGGAGCAGCTGAAACTGGAGATTGACTACGTGTGTGGGGCTGAAGTAGTGCCAGCCTCAAGAGCAGAGTGCCTGAGGCAAGCTACGTGAGCAAGCTGCTCCAGCCCCGAGAACATGAGGCAGCCTAGGTGAGCCAGGCAAACAAATTGTTAGGCAGAGGGGTTTCACCTCTCATCAACCTCTCAAGTGTATAAATAAATGCACTGCAGTCACTGGTGGTTCCTTTTCTCCCACCAGGAGAGGAGACTCCAGCTGACCTCAGCTTTCTGCCTTCTGACTCTTGTCTTCATTTCTTTATCCTCCACTGTCCTCCCCCAGGAATTTTAAGAGTTGCACTGGATGAGGCAAGTAAGGACTTTGCGGTGGCTTATGTTCTTGTCCTGATGTCATGGTGACAAGTGGATGTCCCCCATGACTTCATTGTTGGATTTCTTGGATCTTTGATTAACCTACTTTTATCTTTTCCTGTAGATTTCAAGTTCTTAAAAGTGGGATGGCCCCTTAAAGAAATGAAGCAAATCTTCACCATCTGAAAGGCCGTCCATAACTTTCAAATGCATAGTCTACAAAGGTTGTTTCTAAAGCAGTGACTTGAAGGGAAAAATTGTGTGCCTGACTGTTAGGTTCCCAGGTTAGCTGAACAAGACTTCCCAAGACTGTCGTGTTACTTTTTGTAGTATTGAAGCAGAACTACAGACTTGGACAAGTGTGACTATGTACTGGAGCAATGATTCATAATTGGGCTGACAAAGGCAGCCCCTGTTCTTAAAGGCCCTGTTGGCCTGGATCACCTGTCACAGCCCTCCACTAATCTTTCCTTTTGTAGCTTTTCGCACCCTACTACTGCATGTGGAGGACCACCTGAGTGGTCCTCCTTGAAGGAGGAGCAATTGTCTCTATTTTGGCTGAACCTGACCCTATTTCCGTGTACGGATATGTACAGAGCTGGCTAGGACTTTTCCTTATCCCTTCAACTGGCCTCAAGCAGTGCACATCGGTGCAGCCCAGGTGCTCATCCTGATGGTAGTCTCTGAAGACAGCAGGTGTGTTTCCCTGGAGCCCCTTCCCCTGCCCCACCCCATGTTCCCTTGTGTGAGCCGGGTAAGACGGGATAAAGAGTCAGTGCCAGCTGGGATGGAGCCTTGAGATAGAGGCTATAACTTCCTGGGCCTTGAAAGATTACACAGCAGAGCTGAGGTACCAACCCCCAAACATTAGGTACTATCTCAACTGTGTTATGCAGCTTACTTTTTTTGCATATTCTTCTTTCTGCATAGTGCAGATATGATTTCAGGCTTCCTACCTAGCCCAGCTCACAGCACTCACCTGTTTCCTGAAATTCTCAGTCACTCATCCTTGAGCCATTCCCTTCTTCACAAATTAATAAAACCCGGGTTTGGCCCTAGGTCAAGGCCTTTGTTCAGAATAGCCATCATCGCGGCTGGACTTAGGACCCCTTAAGCCCCATAACTACAAATATGCCTTAGTGTCTTTATTCTTTCCATGGGTTGTACTGGATGTGGGAGATGGAAATTAACTCACTAGAACTCCAGTGATTTTTCTATGGGATTACAAATATAAACTTCCTGGGCTGTGATGAGGACTGGGAAGGGCTCTCTGTACTGTGCTGCTTTTCAACTATCAGAGACACGTGAACTCTTTAGGTAGCATCCAAGGCATTCAACCACAAAATGATTTTGCCTGTCCCATTATGTACTCTTTCCCCACATGAACACATAGTATCTAAAATTTTGCTGGAACGTGCCATAGCCTTCCTCAGTCTCCTTCCTTTGCTTGGTGCTCTGGGCATCTAGAATTGAGTTCCCACCTGTCTACCTCTTCTGGGCCGCTCATCTGCTATGACTTCTCCCAGTTGGAGCTCACATCTTCCATCTCAACATTTTCTCATCCCATCATTATTAATATAGTCTTTGTGAGATAATGTTTTGCAGACCCTGATTTATCCCTGTGCATCTCTGTGGGATAGAGACCCGTGTCTCACACAACCATGAGGACCTAGCAATTCCAAGCAGTATGCTTTGGATATGGTAGTTGCCCTAAAAATTCTGGAGGTGTTGAACTGCCTCTGCACCCCATTCCATTCGCAGTGGTTCTGAGAGGGGTGGGCAGCCTGCGCAGGGGCTGGTGAGAAGCCAGAGAGGGAGCTGTCTGAGTTGTTCTCAAACATTAATGTCCACAGACAGCTATAAGTGCTGTCTACCTTTGGCTTTGAGTCAGATATAATAAAACAAAATCAACCATTAGGAGTAATGCTTTTTAACTTTTGTTGTAAGGCTCACAAAAGATGTTTGCTATCCCTGACTGGTGTCAGATGCAATAAACATAATTAATCTCTGGAAACACATAGATGAAATTACTTTAATCATAGCTTTCATTTGTTTCCGACTCTCTGAATCCCTTGGGCATAGAGCAGAACCCCCTGGCCCTCTGCCACATGAGGCACCTTGAGGCCTTCTCCCAGGCTTGGCTTGGGAATAGTGGATCTTTCTGGGCATTTGAAACTTGCAAGTGGAAAACATTTGGCTTTTCATATCCATCTCCTAGGGACTCACTGAAAGAAAGTTTATTTGCCCTGGAGGTGTGACCTTTCCTTTCATCTCTTACCATGTTTTTAAGCTAATAAAGTCATGAGGGAACTTGGCACCTGCTTGCCTCAGGACAGATTCAGTGAGACCACAGTCCTGTAAGTAGATGGCATTGAGTTCTTTCCTACATTTTTATATTGCCAAAGAATTTCTCTCCATGGACTACTATGGCTCTGAAGCTGCTGTAGTGTGAAAACTGTCCACTGTATGAATTAGAGCATCCTTAGAGTTCATCCAGTCCAACAGCTCCGTTTGATAAATAAGAAACTTAGGGTGACTGAGCTAAACATGTCTTGCTGAAATGCAAATCAGCTTTCCTCCAGGATCCCTTCCACCTATTAGATTTTCTTAAAAATTTTCCCAAGTGGTACTCTGTTTAGTATTTAACAAATTCCATGATGGAAAGATAACAGCTACCAAGAACAACATACATTCCTTGCACTGACTTAATGGTGTCTTATGGAAGACTAACTCTCACTTAGGTACTTCTTTCAAGGTGTTCAGGGTACAATAATCAATGATGAAAAAGCCATGCTTGGCGAATCTTCCAGCTTCCTGGAGCAGTCAGCTATTAGAACTGGCAGCCAATATTGATGAGTGTTAAATGGGCAAATGTGTGTCACCAAGACTTCCTAAATGAGGGATAGCAGAATTGGGCTGGGGGAGCCTGAGCGTATTGCAAATGAAAGGAAGGGCTCATGCAGAGGCTGGTTTGAGCAGGAGCACCCTTTCTGCTTATTCTCCAGTCGGTGCTTACCTTAGACACCTTGGTAACCACGCTCGGATTCACTCTCGAGCCTCCCCTCTCTGGACTGCTTGCTAACATCTATACCTCAGGTATTGTTCTTTTGACTCTTTGTCCAAGCGTTTATAATTTTCATGGCTTTACACATCTTGTCCTTCCGTTGGAGATATAAATTGCTCTCGGCTCCACTCATGCTTTGGGATTTAGGGTTCAATTTTACTGCCCTGGACTGAGTTGGCTAAATCTCCTGTGTGATCTCCTGGCACACTGCCTATACCTCCACTGGACTGTACAGGTTTTAATATAACTGTCTTAGTAGATGCTGAAGTTGTGCCTGTATCCGTATTCCTAGAACAATGCCTTGAAGTTCATAGTTGCTTCCACTTCCTGTTTATTATGTCAATAAGAAATGCAGGCCTCTTAACTCTAGTCCAGTTTCCTTTCTCCTCCTTCCTTTCCTTTTCCATATTGTTCCTCCACCCACCCTCCCCATCTCTTCCTTCTCTCCCTCCTTCCTTTTCTTCCTTCCTCCTTTCCTGCCTTCGGTTTGCCTAATGGATGTCTCGGAGAGTCTCCTTTAAGCTTGACCTTGAGCTGCTCATACTCCAGTGGAAGTGGACTGGCAATTATGTAAACAGCAGTTTTATATGGTATTGATATTAAAGGAGTTTAAACAAGGATTTCATAGCAGCAAGGATGGATTGAATATGTTTGTTTGGAGGAACCCAGGACACTAAGCGCAGTGCTGTTTGAGTTGAGTCTGGAGAGAGAAAGGGGTATTTATCAGGTGAGAAGGAGGGACCCTGCCCTAGAGGCTTCAGGGCCTACAGAGAAAGACCCTGAGTTGTTGAAAGTAATAAGCTAATGTTCATGGAATGGAGGGTGTGTATGGGTGTGGGGAAATGAGGGTAGGAAGGGTGGATAGGAGGTTCAGGGAATGAAGGTTGGGTGAAAAATGCTTTTGCTTGCCTTTCTAAACAATCTGAATTTTGTTATGTAGACACTGGGAGCCTTACTGAATTTTCCTTAAGCAGAGGTTCTCTTTGCTTTGTGGGAAGCTGAGGGTACCTCCTTGGGCTATCCTAGGAGGAGATGTCCAGATCTTGGATGCTAATCGGCCATGTGTTCCCCCACTTCTCCATCTGCCTCCTCTGGGGACACAGGCTGTTGCTAGTATTGGACAGAGATCACCGCAGCTAGCAGGAGAGAGGAAATGTTAGAGGTGTGACCCCCACCATGCACCTTTTGCAAGTATTTTTCAACTCTACCTCTGAGGAAATGGGACTTTTGAAATGATAGTGATTGCCAGCCATTTATGTTACTTCCTTGGCATCTCATTTTCTTAATAATCCCAATTAGTCAGACAATCTGTTGTTTGGCACTGATTTAAATATATGCTCATCTAATTTTCCTATTTTAGAGCTATGAGCTCATTCGTCCTGGGCTCCTCTTGGTGCTACAACAGTGGTAAGTTCTCTCTGACTAATTTGAAGAGGCAGTTGAATTTGATGGTAATAGTTATAGAACTGAATGCTTACGTTAAGGCACCCATGATCGCTGAAATGCTTCAACTGCATAATTAATCAGGCCAGCTAAAATTGTACATCAGTGTAATAATATTTACTCTGAAAACTCACAGTTGGGCTAAAGTTTCTATTGCAGGCTCTGCTGAGATCAAGGAATCTTAAACTTTTTCTTTGACAAGGAGTTTTATTAGGACGTTATTTTGGCAGCTCTAGCACAATTCCTCTTGCAGATGCTCATTGAATTCATGAAATATTAAGCATAACACTGGGTTAGAATTGTTTCCACACCCGGCTAAACCAAAGGCTCAGAGAAGATTTTAGAAAATTTCTGTATTTCTATGTTCTACCTCTGGGTGCCTGACTCAGGAGGCAGGGAAGAAACAGGAAGTTGTAGATACGTTTTCTTAATATCCAGGTTATTCTAGTCATGAGAATTGCTGGTCTTACTGAGGGCATTGGAGCTACAAAACTGAAGTCACTTGGGAGATTAAACCAATACATTTTTCTAAGGGGAAGAGAAACTGATATTAAGGACCCCTAAACGTTTATTGCTAACATACTATTGTTTCTAAAAGTTCCCATTTTGACTTAACAGGAGGAATGTTCTCAGTGTTTCTAAGAGTGGATTTGGTGATTGCCCTCATAGAAACACTTGAGTGCTTGTTAAACATGCAGATTTTTTGATTCTTTAATGATGATGATTCATGGCATCAAAATCTCTGGGCCTATGAACTTGTATTTAAATAAAAGTCAGGTATTTCTGACACACAAGGTCTCATGCATTGAAAGCTTGGTCCCTAACTTGTAGATACTGGAAGGTAGTGTGGAATTTTCAAGAGGGGCTTAGAGTAAGACGATTGGGCCATTGGATACTGCATTCAGAAGGAACGATGTTGTTCTTATGGCACCTTGTCTAGTTTTCCCAAGAGGTTTGCTGTGAAATAGCTGATTGCATCCCTGGTCTCTGGCATCCCGTCTCACTGTATCTCTGCCTCTCACATGCATCCCAGCTATGCCATCTGCCATGATGTGATACAATCAGCGGGACCTTCATGAGAGCCAAAGCCATGCGGCTTGGATTTAAAACTGTGAGCTAAATAAACCTCCTTTCTTTACAAAGTACTTGGCCTCAGGGATTTTATTATAATAGTGGAGAACAAACTAATATAGTGATTTTTAAACATTTAACCGTGGTGCTTTCCCTGTTTAAAACTCACCAGAAATTCTGCATTGCCTTCAGCATGAAGCCCAAGCCCCTTAGTGTGATGCTCAGGCTTCCTAAGATCTGGCAGTTCCTCTTTTCATCGCTTGCCCTGCCTCTCCCCGGGCCTTAAATTCTAGCCATGAAGAATTACACTGCTCCCTGATGTCTCGGAATTTTTTCATAGGTAATTTCTGATCTTTGCATGACTTTCCTTCACTATACAATCTCTCCCCATCTATCTAGCAAGTGCGTCCCTAATCACTTAAGTCCCTGATCACAGCAAGTGAGTCTCTAATCACAGCTATACCCTTCTGCTGTAGTTCTTTCCTTCTGGAACCTTGGTGACCTTCTGTCCACCATGGGCTCTGACTTTGTGTGCTCTCTCAGACTATCTACACTTCCTTCATAAATATGTGTGTAAGAATTTGTTTGCATGTCTGCTGTGCCTCTTTGACTGGATTCATTTATAATATCCCATGCCTAGACTCATGATTGTCTCTTAGTAGGTTACATAATTAACACTTCTTGAGTGAATGAATGAATGATTCCATGTTCTACT
Source organism: Dinomys branickii (assembly GCA_004027595.1). Classification (NCBI taxonomy): domain Eukaryota; kingdom Metazoa; phylum Chordata; class Mammalia; order Rodentia; family Dinomyidae; genus Dinomys; species Dinomys branickii. The sequence continues at coordinate 43,178 of PVLD010010883.1, read as the reverse complement.
TTCAGAATCATGTATTATAAAACAATCTATGCTTACATTTTAGCCAGTTTCCAAATTTTGAAACATGTCATAAATTTATGCATTGGCAGTACAGTTCATAAAAATAACTATGCCTTTCAATTAACTCCATGTCGCCTAATGAATTTTCTTAGTAAGAAGTTAGCCAGAATCAGGAAGTGAGACAGATACACTGTGCTATGGATCAGCATCACTGCTGGTCCCTTAAGCAGTTGATAGGAAAGGGTTTTACAAAACAACCAAGGTTACTAAGCATTACTTCATCTCTTACCACATATTGGGCATTATTTTTCTTTAAACCAAAGGAAATCATATTTCATCTTAGTAAGAATCATGCTAATAATGGAAAACAAAATTATTCTAACATTTTAACTAGAATGATGGTGTTGGCTGTAAATAAAAAGGAATTGAAGATGCTGTTCATTTGCTGCAACATTAGAGTAGCTGGAGCGGAGTCTCACAGGCAGACAGGGAAGAGTGTTAGGCATGAGACAGGTGGTGTCAGATGGAGGGGGCAACACATCACAGATGCATCCTGGGAAATAATTAGGTTTGAGTACAACACACATAGACTCCAAAGCAGTGAACATTTATTGACTTGTCTCTCTGGGCCAGACACGGGTTTTGTGTTTTATATAACCTATGCCATTCAATCCACTCTGAAGCTCTATGCAGCTATTACTAATTTCTTAATTTTACAGACTCAGGAACTGTTAATTGATCCTCAGTTGTTCAGGAAGTAGCTAGGGAATTAGAAAACATGAACCCCATTGATTCTATCATTTAAGATTCAGACAGCATGGTGATTATCTTGCTTGATTTTGAAAAGGAGAAAGACACCCCCTACAACTCTGCTGCCTTCTCATCCCTCTATTAAATGACCCTGTGACCCTGTGATTCTCTCAGAACTTGTGCTTTATGGTTACAAAGGAGACTGCCAGCCCTTGCCTTATGACACAGCTGCCTAGCTGTTGAGGCTGGGTGCTCTCCCCTTGGAAAGAGGCTTGGAGAGCAACCAACACCACACATGCTAAGCTAACAGCGTGTGAACAGAGTGTGGTGTTTGACCTCAAAATGCCCCCTTGGCTCCAACCCTGCTTGGCTCCACACAGATGTGATGTGAATTTCACATCATGCACCATCAGGCTGTTGGCATCAGAAGACTATGCTCTTGTCACTTCCCCTTATTTTACAAATGGGACATTGAGTCCTTGGAGATTAAATCAGTTGTCCAAAGCCATAGAGCAATGTGTGTGGAGTTTGAGTTTCCTAACATGTGCAGGACTCTAGCCCCAGTACTACATTGGCTTCGCCACAATATACTGCATTCTCAGCCCTGTTCCTCAGTGCCCCTTTCCCTCCCTGGTAAGCAGATAGGGAAGCCTGTTTATCAGCTGGAGTCTAATTCAGTTATCCTCGTCCAGCAACCGAGGTCTGTGACTTTGCCTTAAAGTTGAGTTCTTGATTCCCATGCATCCAAAGCAATGAGGTTCTCGCTCACTATTGAGTTCTAGGTCTCCCACCCACTTCACCCTCTCCTCGGGATCTTTTGGTGTCCACAGGATGCTTTCCATACTAGATTTCTGGTGTCTTCAAATACTGCATGTAAATTTTCCTTCTTTGGAGCAGTTTTACCATACCAAAATCCTTTTCTGTACTTCCCTCTCTAACTCAAGCAAATCGTATCTGGCTGTAATTTGCACTGTAATACAAATCACATTGTTTTAAAGACACCTTCTCCAGCTGCTTCAGCTTTATGCAAATAGGTGCCTCTCCTTTAAAACTCATCAGTTCTTTGCTATGCTAGTGTTTCCCAGGGTATTTCTTGAACATTTAACAGTTGAATTACATCCCATATCTTTGTTCCATTCCACCGCAGGCTGATCCCATGGCCAAATCAATCTATGAAATGTTGGTTATTCTGTTTGCTGTGTGGAGATTCATATTGCATTGTTATGGTTTGTGTTTTCATGTTCCCCCAAATCCTCATGTAGTCATGGGGCAGGCTTTTAGAATTTTGATTCATGGTTGTGAGTGCTACACTGCCCTGGGGCAGATAGTTTGCTTACAATGTAAGGGAGGGAAAGAGGCTGCTTGCTGCCACTCCTCCCTTTTGTTCTTATTGTTTTGCTGCCCCCTCCCCCCACCCCATGAATTGTGGCCCTCTGCCATGTGCCATTCTGCCTTGAAACCAGCCAAGTATGGACTGAAGCCTCCACAAACTATAAGGTAAATAAACCTTTCCTTCCTTCATTTTGGGTGTCAGGTATTTTGTCTCAGCAACAAGAAAAAGTAACCAAGACATGCATGTTAGCACTTTAAAGCCCCTGAAAAGTCCAGTATAGAAACTGGCTTAACCCTGCATCCCCCAAATCTATGCCCTTAGAACTTTTCATTTTTATGACACTTTTAGCATTTTATTGACTGCTTTTTGGAGAATGACCTTCTAAGGCTTCATGGCACACTAGTGCAAAGTTAAAAGCCTCCTCCTCTTCCTGGTCATGCTGTACATGCTTGTGCTTCTTTATCTCTCCCCTGTGTTCCATGGGATGTTTCATTTAAAAATTTGTTTATGTGGTAAGAAAAGGGCTACAGAAGGTTCACTTGTTTGCCAGTGTGGTTTTCTGGTGGAGAAAAGAACTTTCTTCATGCTGAAATGTGGCCTAGATGAAGAGTGGTCAAGAGCGAAAGGAAAAACTATCCTGAGTGTAAACTCATCCTGACCTGTGAGTGAGGCTGAGTCTAGAACAGCCAGATCTGCTGTAATGCAAACTGAGTGGAGAAGTAAGAATTTCAGAAACCCTTGTGTGAAGTAAGCAAGTAACTGGTGAAAGGAAACTGCTTGGAACCCTGGATGGTAATGAGCAAAATTTTAAAATGGAGAGAAAAAGGAAAACAGAAAGAAAATGGATGGTCATAAAATAATTTTATTTCAGTTTCAAAACTTTCCTGGGCCGAGCTCCCAGATCTTCACCCTGCTACTAGAAGCTAAGGTTCCAGCTGTTAAGGCTCAGTTCCTGCCAAAACTTCCTACTTTTCCTCGTTTCTTGCTTCATGTTTCAGTACTGGCCTTTGAGTAGCCCTAGATTCCTGTTTGTACAGTGCAAGTTGGTTCAGTAGTTATTTATCAAGCACCTACTACATGCCAGTTAGTGCTGAGGCTACAAAGATAAATGACACAGTCTTTCTGCTTGAGTGTGCCCAGCCATGAATAGGGTGAGGTGATCATTAGACAACAATAGGTAATTTAAATAATTGAGAGAAGAATCCCAAAGAGGCACCTGAGCCTCAGAAGTTCAGTGACTGTTTCTTCAGGGTACAATTCTCTACAAGACACTGCTCAGGGCCCATGAAAAAGTTTTCATTTCTTTTAAAATCAGGATAAAAATTATTATGGTTCACTCTGAATTTTGATGTGTCTTTATATTGATATAATTATAAGGTAATTTTGAATTTTTTTATGGAGGAAAGAGCACATGAAAACCAAAGTGCTTAGGGCCCATGAAAGTCACATGTGATGTGAGTTTAGTGTCCTGGTGCTGCCATAACAAAGTACCATCTTCTGGGTGCATTCACTGTCTCATAGCTCTGGAGGCCAGAAGTCTGAAATCAAGTTGTTGGCAAGATCGGTTCTGTCCGAGGGCCACTAGGGAGACTGTCCCAAGGCTTTTAGTGTCTGTGGGCATCAGGTATCTCCTAGCTCCTCATGGCTATCCTTTCCTGTGTCTTCACATTAGTTTCCCTCTGTCTGTGTCTCTGACTCTTTACAGGGTGTGCCTTTGCATAAGCACTCCAGTCGTACCAGAGTAGAGGCTAACCTACTCGGGTATGACCAAATCTTAACTAATTGTCACGAGCCAGCATCCCAGATCCTATTTCCAAATAAAGTCATGTTCAGAGTACTGGGGCTAACGATTTCAGCATGTGACCATGGGTACAGTTCAGTCTACACTAGTGTTCTCAGGCTCCTGGAAACATCCCTATTTCTTCCTTCCTTTGTAACCAGCAGGATGTGGTTGGTGTGGGACAAATGAAGGGGCCACATAGCTTCCGGTCATCTGTGCTTGGAAGTCTGCACATTTTCCCCTCCAGAAAAGTGAAAGGAATTGCCAACCACTCTGGTGCCAGTGTTGCTAGTGGGAAAGTGTTCCCAGAAGAAAACTGTAGATAATTATGTTTCAGAATTTGATTAGAATATTTTATTTTTTACCTCACGTCCCAGCAGAACATGACTGGAGTTAGCACGGCATCTTCAGAAAGTGATCTTCCTGTTGAATAGGACCTTGGCTTCTGTAGACTGCTCCGCTGCCTGTGTTCTCCCCAGCAAAGGTGCTGGCTTCTGAGGGCCCCGGGATAGAACTCTCAGGGCTCTGCTGCTGGGAGCTTATAATCTTTCCCTATTTCTTACGACAGGGCCCAAACCAGAGTAAGTAGTGATAAGGACTTTGAGCAACTCTACCCTTGCTCTGACCATCATGTCCTCATGGTAAGGCACTGTAAGGGGGAAGAGAATATTTTTCACAAGTCCTGTGTGCTATTTTGAGGAAAGGACCAAGCAGTAACCCAGGGTGAAACCTGGCCCAGGCCCCATGGCACGGTCTGAATTTCCATCTCTAACATTGCCTATGCCCCTGAGGGTTGCCGCGGACAGAGAGCAGTCTGTGGAGACTGTGGTGGGGGGAGGCCCACTGACTGCTCCACACTCCCGCCCCTGCACAGTCTGCACAGACTTCTGGGTGTCTGGTCCTCGTTAGTACTGGCCAAAATGACAGTGTGCAGGCCTCATTCTGAATCGCTGCCTCACCTGTGGTTGAGCAGACGCCCCATCTTCACTTTTGAAGGAAAGGCCACAGGGGACTGCTCAGCGGTTGTCAGAGCTTGTCTGCCCTGCTAGATGCTGCTGCTGCTGTCACCACCTCCTTCCCCAGGGCACCAGCTCACCACAGGTCTCTGGGCCTCACCCAGGGGTCCTGCCAAGCTCCCTGGAGCACGGCCATTCTAAGTTCTGTCCTGGAGTCCGTCTCTGTCTGGGTCCTCCCACAGATTGTAAGCGAAACAAACTGAAAATATGCTAAGTCCTTCATCACCTCCTTTTTCCAGCCTCTCATTTGAAGTTCACTGCGTATTCCCAGACTCACACTTCTTAGTAATTTTCACCAAAATAACTCCAAGTGGCAGCTCAGAGTAAACATCTTAGCTTTAAAGCCCTGACAATCAGGCCTCCTATTGCAACTGGGATGGAGCAGCTGTAATTAAGAAGCGTACACAGAAACATAAAAACGTTTTGAAGTCTGTCCTTTGTTTCTGAAGCCTCTGAGCCATTTTGCTGTTAACAGCAGGAAATATTTAGAAAAATCCAGGGCATTTCCAAACATCTGACTGCTCAGCTGGGTAAAAATACAATCTAAGTATTTCCTTTTGAATTTGCATCACTTTATGATTAGTCAGGGCTTTTTTTTTTCTCCCCAGAAATGGTTTCTATTACAGCTGTGTCTTTTTTTATTTGGTGACCCAGTTACATGACTCTGTAGCATGAAAAATATTCACCCTATTGGTTTAAAAATATACTGTTGAACCTCAATAGCAGTTTTTATTTCAGAAACTTTTATAACGTTTAATTTTGTCATTTTATTGTAGGTTGTAGGACAAAGCATGGTGGAAGCTTAAGGTGTTTTGCGGTAGGACGGAAGCAGACAGAAAAACGCTTGCATTCAGCCTTTTCGCCCACTCACTACTCAAGGGTGAAAGTTAGCAACAGACTGAATTGTTCCGGATTGTTCTGGAGGTGGGGCCTATTCTTGTTGGATCACTTAGACTGCTTCTCAGTTTATTTTGCCTGTGTGTCCTCCATGTGGATCTGGTACCTAAATCCTCGGAGCATCTCTTCACAGTGGACTCTTTAAAAGATTATTGAGTTTCTTTCATTGCTTAGACACATGCCGACAGTTGTAGAAACACATTGCCTCTGACAGAATATAATCTAGAGATTTTCGTTCCTTAGAATTTGCCAGTCAGGAGATACTTTGGCATGCAGGTTCTTTAAAAACAAATTATGTATAGCTTCAGTATTTTTCTTGATAATGTGTTCCACACTAGGTCATCATCACTGAGGCAAGTATTATAAGCCTCTTTCTCAGCCAAGGTATTTGCTTTCAAGTTAGAATTTAAAGAAAATTCAGTGTTTGACTTGTTTTTTTTCTCTCCTTATCTTTCTGGGGGCAGATATATTGTGTGAGTGGTCAGCACCTCTGCCAAAGTCAACCTCTAAAATAGACATAACGTAAGAGTTACACACAGATCGGCCTTGTTTCCCCGTGGAGCTTTGTCTCTGAGGACTTGGGTTCTATAGGGTTGGTTTGCTAGCCAGGAAGCCTGCAGCCTACATTCCCCAAGAAAGAAGAATGATTATTTTTGTTTGTTGACAAATGACCCACCTCATCCATCAATGGCAGCATTCCTTGCAGCTTGGTGTAGAACTTTCAGAAGTACATTTCCCCGCCACAGATGTACTCAAAACATGATGTTTGTCTGGGATGTGTTGGGGACACCATGTGATATCTGTGGCCATGGTGCTTCTGTTCTGCTTGTGAGACTGATCTGCTTTCCCTTAAACAGGGCTCAGTAAATATGGAGGTCTCCATGTGCTTCTTCAAAGGGTCCTTGTCTTTCTGACAGGGACTTTATGGCTCTGGGAAATGAAGAGCCAGCTGGGACCCAGACGTGCCCTCTGAGGCAGAGTTTCTGAGGACTTGTAGGCTCTGGATCAGCAGTAGAAGTCAAAATAAGTGTTTCTGCAACATGAGAGTAGTACTTATGATCAGCATTTGAATTCTGGAGATCAACTCACTGCCAGTATTTTAAAAAATGAATAGAAGTAAAAACTTTAAAAAATACTTCTCAGTTTCCAAGTTAAGGGATGGTTGGATAATATAGAGCTACAGGTAATTTCTTAAAAAGGAAGGGAACATTCCACTCAGCTTAGTTGTATTTTCTATATGATATCAAGATAGGCTTGAAAAACTAACAGAATTCCACATCTTGTAGTGAATACAATTATCTACCCCACAAATCCCTGGTAACTGAGAATATAACTGTCTGAAAATAGGGTCTTGGCAGCTGTTACCAGCTAAAGGATTCTGGATGAGAATTATCTTGGATTTAGCATGAGCTCTAAATCCAATGACTGGGGTCCTTAGAAAGAGAAAGGACAAGGAGATTTGGGACACAACAACACACCTAGGAAAAGGCAAGGTAAAAATGGAGGTGGAGATTGGAGAAATGTGATGCTTCCACAAGCCAAGGAATGCGAAAGGTTGCCAGCTGCCATCACTGGAAGCTAGGAGAGAGGTATGTGACAGATTCTCCTTCAAAGCCTTCAGAAGGTACCAGATCTGCTGACACCTTGACCTCTGGCCTCCAGATTAGAGAGGATGGATTTCTGTTACCTTGCCTAGTTTGTGATAGTTAGTTCAGCAGCAGTCCCAGGAAACAAATACAGAATTGTAATGGGGCTTGGGAACATCAGATCTAAGAGGCTTAGTTTGTCTGTGAGAGGGCCAGAGACTCGCCCAAGCACATACAGAGGCACATGGCTAAGCTCAGAGTGAAATGCTTCTCTGGGGCCTCTGAGAGCAGGGTCTGTGCACGCATTCACAGCGCTTTACAGCATACTCTACATACGGCAAGCATGGGGACAGGTAGCAGAGGAGATACAGTGCTACCACACTGTCAGTTTAGCCACTAAAGCACTTTCAAAGAAGTCACATACTCAAAAAGTGATGAGAAAGGGTGCTCTGTGCTACTATTAGAAGGGTATAAATCCTAATACTCAAGGCAAGAATGTATTTGAAAGAGCTAATCTTGGGATTGGCTTTGAGGGTGGAGTCTAAGAAGGGAATTTCAGTGTGAAATTTCAATGTGAAGGAGAGAAGAAGAGTCAAGCAAAGGTGGTGGGTGGGAGGGTACATTTTGCCTTCAGTTGTGAACAGTCAGAAGTAGGAGATGAGACTCTTAAAAGAATGTTAACGCATTGTGAAGGACAATGAACATGGCCAGTTATTGTTGCATCTTATTCTTTCCAAATGGAATTGAGCTTTGATCAGGCAGCCACACTGTCTTTAGCACAGTTGTGCACCTCAGAGGAAGCTGACCCTACACCCAGCCTGTGGGGGATGGGCAGCAAGTGCTAACATAATTCAGGCCATGCCCCTTGCCAGTGGTAGCAGAGTGATAAGCATGTGAACCAATTTTGGCCAATGAAATGTAAGGGGAATTCTGGTGGGATGCAGGGAAATGAGGATGCTTCTGGAAATGTCTCCTATTACTTGCAGAAGGTGCAGAAGGAAACACTCCCCTCTTCCTTTAGACAGTTAGTGTCTAGAACTGAGGCAGACATCTTGGTACCAACATGAAGATAAAGCCAACACCAGGAACAGCAAAGAAGTAAGAAGGACAGAGACAGGGTCCTGGATGACAGTGTGGTACCACTGACTTATCGCCTCACCTTTGAGATTCTATTACTCTATTTTCTTGTTGTTTCAGCCATGTGGAATCAGTGTTTTTGTCTTCTATTGGTGAAGGCATGGCGTCCTTCCTAAAGGAGTGACATCTAGAAAGATAAGCGAAAATTAGATTTGTGAAAAGAGGACAGGGTGTTCTGGGCAGAAAGAATAGCTTCTGTGAAGCTCCAAGGGGGCCACTCTTGCATTTGAGACACAAAGGATGCAGACTGTCTGCCACATAGCTAGGTTGATGGTACATTTGTGAAAATGGGAAAGCGGGGGGAGAGGAGGGGAATAGGGACAGAAGAGAGAAGTGAGTCAGATTAGAATTGAGGATAGAAGTTTACTAAGATACACATGGGGGAGATCGAAGGTAGCGTATTAGTTGGAAGGTCACTGAATTGTTTCCAAATGACAGTCCTGAATCAGGTACTGCCAGTGGTAATGAAAGCCACGGGTGGGTGGGAGATGCAGCAGGAGTGAGGTTGCACAGTGGTTGGCAGTAGATGAGACACAGAGAGAGATGGAGACCGCAGAGCCGAGGCCAAAGCTCTCCTCCAGTGACACAAAAGATGGATTATCAGGAGAACGAGTTAGGAGGGGCGGCTGGGATGGTGTGGGTGGGGTGGAGGAAAGCACAGATGCCATGCTCTCGAGTGTGAGGCGCTGGTGAGACACAGCGGGCACGGAGCAGCACGGGCATCACTCTGGGGAGGAGGGGTGGGCCAGCCTGTGCTGTTCTGGTAGCTGAGGAGGTCCTTGGACTCAGAGGTCTCTGGACTCTCAGGGATGAACTGGGGTGCGGTCCTGTTTCCTCTCAGCTTCCTGTCTGAAGTTGGTGACAGGTTTGTGTGCTGTGTGCCTGTCTGTGCTGTCCTTCTGGGGTCTTCATCGGGCCCAGTACCCACACAAGTTGTCTTCTTGTCCTTGTCCAGCATTGGGTGGAGCACTTGGGTCTTTTTCTGTTCTCTTGCGGCCGAAATTGGAGACCCAGTGACCATGCTTAACCTTGTGAGTTCCAGAGTTCCCATCTTGCTAATCAAAAGACTTAGTATTTGAGACTTAGCCTCTGCTTTGATAACCTGTAAAGAGCTGTCTGGAAAGCTCAACTTTTGTCTCCACTTCCTGACTGGCCGGGCCTCTCTGAGTGCCTAGTTTGAACAGGTGAGAAGCCGTTGTTAATAGTCTGTTGTTCCGCAGCATGATGAGTGGTGGAGACGGATGGAAAGATGTGGAAATGTGACCTGCCAGGCCAGTATATAAGGATCAGTCACACGTGGGTTAATCAGAGACAGAGATGTAAAAATCCATTTGGCCCTCATGGAATCCACAGCTACGTAAATCTTCACTAAGGATTTGAGGGTAGGGAAGGTGTGGCTCCTTCGGTGTGAAGGCCGCTTTTTTTCCCCCTCAAAACTGAACAGGATGTCCAAGGAGGGGCACAGGTGGTTTGGGGATAATATCCCAAGTGCCGACCCCAACTCCCTGGTTCTGGGAAGATGTAGAGGAAATCCTTTGGCACCAAGCAAGCAAACAAACACACACCCAAACAAAACAACAAGAGAAGCTCCGCACTGAAAACTTTCCACTTGCAAACATGTTTTTGTCGCTGCCAAAGGTTTAGGATTGCAACATTTGGGTGTCTTTGGCCCCAAATTCGAGGACTCTGCAGTTTTCCCAAAGCACCTAAAATAAAGATTTCTCTTTGGCAAAAACAGTGTATTTGTAAACAGAAAGGTTTTATTTTTTTTAGAAATTCAATTCCCCTTTAGATGTAGTGTATTTGGGTAAAGTCCCTAAGGCGATTTTCCATCTGCTTTTCCCCCTCCGCATTGTTGCAAGCAGGTAGAATGCATCTCTGCTTTTCCTGTGTGTGGTTTTCATTAACTGGGCGTGTGTTCAGAATGCCTGCTTGTTGGCCAAGTGCTGATTTCCCTCTGATGTTTGAAAGAAAGGGCTGCAGAGGCCTCAGCTTTGTTCAGACTTGGTTTTCTTGTGTCCCAGGATCGTGAAGTGGAAAACCTTTCAGAGGAGGGGGGCAAGCCTTCTGGATTCATGTCAGGAACTCTACCCCTTGGCTTTACCCAGCAAAGAAGTTGCTTGTTTTGCAGTTGCTCCTTTAAATGACTTCACTGCTAAAGACTCGGTCTCTGTTTCTTTCCTAGCAGGCCAGGCATCACTTCTTTCCTCTCCCTTCTTGGTATCAAACCCTATTTGCATTAATCCATTCAAAGGGCCGCCTATTTGCAGGGAAGCCCTAACAACCTTGCCTCAGCAGCAAATTGCCTGAAATTCATGTCCCCCATCCGTCTTATATTTATCTAGAGAAGGAGAGAGAGCTGTGAGAAAGGGTTTACTAGGAGACTTGGTTCACTCCATTATGGAGGTGGGTGGTCCCACCTCAGGCCACCTAGAAGCTGGAGAACAAGGGAAGCACGGACTGTGACTCAGTCCAAAGGTCTGAGGACCAGGCATGCTGTGGTGTGATTTTTACAGTGAAGCTGAAGACCTAAGAGCCTTGAGCGGCCACCAATGTGAGCCCCAAAGTTCGATGTTAGAGAATCTTTGGACTTTTAATGTTCAGGGACAGGAGAAGAAGGGCAACTGGGCTCTGGATGAGAAATCTTGGATCTGTTCTTCCCCCACGCCTTTGTTCTGTCTGGGCCCCAGGTCAGTGGGTGGTCACCACGGGCAATGAGGTGCTCTCGGAGGATGCCCACTGGCATTCTGGGAAGTCTAGTGACTTTAATCGAGCCCCACCTGGGCTCCCTTTCAGCAGGTCAGTCTCAGAGCCCAGTGAAACAACAAGGACACTGTGTTACCAGCTGGGGGATCTTTCTTAATCCAGTCAAGTTGATGTCACAATTCAACGAGCACAATGTTTAAACTTTAAAGGACTCTGGTCTAAAAATCTAAGATAAGAGAGAATTTTAAAATTTGTGATATTTCTGTGTTGGCCATGGGAAGAAATACATGTATTTATTGAGGTGAAGTTTAAGTAACATAAAATGAGCCATTTCAGAGTCAACAGGTCAGTGGTATTTGGTGCATACACACCGGAGTGTAACAGTGTATCATGTTTGAAGCGTTGCCATCACTGCAAAGTAAGAGCAATTTATCCTCATTCCCACCTTCTTCTATTTAAGGACCCATGGGGTCATCTTAATACAGATGATGATCTGGACAGACCCTCAGTGGCAGTGGGGACCAGAATCCATTCAAAGGGCTGCCTTCTCTCTTCGGCTGTACGGTGTCCTGGTTTTGGCGCCAATGTATGATGCCCAGGGCCTTTGCATCTGCTGCTGCTCATGGCTCCTGCTACCTTCTTTCCATCCCAGATTCTACGTCTCCATGGCTCCCTCTGTGTGCACTCGGTACTCACAGTGCTGCTAACAGGCTGCCTGGCTCTGTTTCTCTATAGTGGGTTCAGTAGATCTAGAGAGAAAGCCAGTCTCACAGAAATGAGGAAGAGGGGCTTCTGATCCTCTCAACAGTTTTCTTCTGTTACGTGGCCATGAGGCCTCCTGGAGAGTGGTGGGAGCAGATGGCACCCTAATAGTGGGCCAGGAAGAAGATACTGAATTTAGATAACTGGGAAATTAGTTATCTGGTGATTAGTCATGAGAAGCTTTTAATATATGACTGTAATAGATTCACTGTAAGACTATAAACTTAAACATGATTTGCATAAGGCTTTTTTCGCTTTTATGTTTTACTATTATCTTTTCATTAAAAACTGTTAATCAGTCCCATTGCTATTATTGACTTCACCTGTTTTGATCTTTTCCTATTTTATAACAGCATTATATTTTAAACATTTTTCCAGAAGTTAAAGGATTACTCCTTCTTGAGTTAGAAACTTGCATCTGTTAAATTTTGGTGACAATTTGTCCACTCTGCTGAACTCATCCTACTTAATTTAAAAGGAGCAGTTATTAGTCAAACCTCCTTATACAGCCACTAGGTGGTGCTCAGATGTTATTGTAAATGGATTCTGATACTGAAGCTACCAGGGGAAAATAATATGTCTTCATTTTAGGTAAAAACAGAAACTGGCCCAACAGGCTCTGTGTGTTTTTTGGATTACAGATCTTCCCTCACATTCTCTTTCCTTGACTGCCTTTTAAACTGTGGCATCATGGCTAAGCAGGAAGTCCCTATAGAATGAGACTAAGTTGCCTCTATTGTTTACTTGCCTATGGAGGTAAGTCACTTCACTTCAGTTTTCTCAAAGGAAAGCTGTGATTAATAATAATACATACCTTATAGGGTCATTTTGAGAAGCCAAAAGTAAACAATACTAAATTGCATACTGTTACATGTTTTCATTTGTCAGTGTTTTGTCTTTCATTATGCCATTGCTGATCACTTAGACAAATGATTCCTAAAGGGAGTTCAAGGACTAGCAATATCTGAATCACTTATGGATCACTTATAAGATGTAAATTTCTGGGATCCATATCTGGAGCATCTATCAGTAATTTTGGTGTGGGGCTTTGAAGAATTGAGTTCTTTAAAAGCTTCTCAGGTGATTTCAATATTCAGCTAGCTTTGAAGGTACAGCCGACCCAAGGGTGTTGTCTACTCAAGTCCAATCCAATTTTAAGAGGTGAATAATATTTATACTCTAGCAATTTCCTGTTTCCCTTTAATATAAAGTGTGTACTGTCCAAAGCTCTGTTGTCCTTGAAGGCCACCCCTTGAGCAAGATATGCTGTAGACATGGGCTGCTTTGGGCTTGTACCCTCAAAATCTGATGACTCACGGCAGACCCAACTTGGGCTTTTCTTTTTCTGTCAGCTGTTCATAAAGCACCTCTCACTTGGATGGCATGGTGAGATGAAGTGAGGCACTGTTGCAACCCAGGTCAATAACATGGTATTTGGGGATGTCAGCTTATGTAGTTTGCTTATGCCCTTGATCGGGATGTACAATAGTATCGTTCAAGGGCGTTTCCTCCAGAATTTTGGTGTTGAAACCTAAGAGCCATTGTGATAAATTGAAGGGGTGAGACCATTAAGAGATGATTAGATCACGAGGACTCTTCCCATTGTGAGTGGAATGAGAGGCTGTATAAGAGAGGCTCTGTGCAGCGTTTGGCTGCTTGCCCTTTTGCTTTCTGCCGCATGAGGCCACAGCATTTCTGGGCTCCAGAGGATGTGATGTTCAAGACACTGACACTCACCAAACAAGCAGCTTGTGGACTGTAAGGATCTTGGGGCTTTCCAGTCTCCAGGATAGAGATATAAATTTCCATTTGAATTACCCAGTTTCAGGTACTTTGTTATAGCCACAAAGCAAACTAAAGTATATCACCTCCAGCTTACAACGGATCTGCTGAATCTGCCCAACCTGTGGCTTTGTGGGTGTGATGGAACTGGCTCATCATGAATGATTGGTCACTGGGTGTTCCGTGGTCAGTTGCTCCATCTCCTCTGGGCCTCAGTAGCATGGGAGGAGTTGTTCTTCCTATTGTGACACAGTTCTTTGCTGATGTTTACATGGTATTGGTCCAGAACTTTGCAAGTGTTTGAGTTGTGATTTGCTAAATGTGGATCTCCAAAAACCCCCACACAGTCTTTTTCCATTACCAATACTTCTAATATCATGGTGACTTCAGTTCCACATGGCCAAGCTATGAAGCAATTAGCTCTGCCTGGACCTTTTACACAGTTGTTTTCCATTAAAAAGTGGCTACCTGTGTGTCCCTTGCTATAAGTAATAGTCCCAGCTGTGGAATTAGTATTTTTAGAACGCAAAGAAAGCTACAAGGTGGGTTACATTTTTTAGGAGAGACAGGAAATAACCATTCATTGTTTTCCTTCACAGCATGCCCACATCACATCGTGCTTGCACCTTTGAAAATGTACTGATGTGGCAGCTTCCGAATCCTGACAGAGATCACTTCCCACTCATTGCTTGACTGTCTTATGAAGGCCCCCAGCATGCTTGGCACTTCCTGCTCATTGGTCTGGGTGACATGATGTCATCACTGGAGTGATGTTCTGCAGGAGTCCAGCTGGCCTAGGCCCCTCAGACTATGTTATGACAGAGAGGGGAACATTAACATACCCCTAAGTCAACACTTAAGTGAATACTGTTGCCTGTTCTGAACAAACATGAATGTTTTCTGATCCTCCTTTTTCGCAGATGAAAAGAGCACAGTCCCCAGATCAAAGGCTGCATACCATGTACCTAAGCCTGTGCTTTAGTGGAAATGCAACGTCTGGCAAGAAATCTTCAGTGTCAGCTTGAGCCGTTACTTGTTTAAGTTTACAGGAGTCTGCTCTTCCAGGACCTGTCTGGTTTCCTCAGGGGCCAGATCGACTGATTAAATAGTGGTGTGACAGGAGCCTCACCTCTGCATCGTTTAGGTGTGTAAGGGTAGCTCTAAGCTTTAAAATCCTGACCCTGGGGAATGATTTTAAAAAAAATTACTATTTTGGCTGGGGTGAGGGCACTTTTGGAAACTTTCCTTTGGTCATTCTCACTGATAGCTTGCAACTGCCAAATATGTCCATTCTCAGTATACATTCGGTGACTGGGGACTGGACTGTGGAATGGGTCCACTCACCCAGAGGGTCTGCTATGAATTAGATGCTACTTATTACCTGGGAGAAAATGGCATAGAATAGGGAGGCGTTAGGACATGTCAGGTCTCCAGGTATCAGCGTCAATCATTCTGGGTCTGAAAACTCTTTCATGTTTGGCCACTGGGAGAAGTACCCTGAGTTTTTATTGGTGCAGATTTCTGATTGTCAAACATTGATTCCTCTGATGGTTGCTGTCTGCCTGTTCCCTAAGGGATGCCGTTCTCTGGCATTTATCTCTTGTCTCTTCCTGGATGACTTTCAGGATGCCTAAGATTGTTTTCTATTTGTCTTCTGGTAGGTGAGCATAACCATTTGTTGTCTAATATTCTGAGATCATATCGTCCCGATTGTTAGATGTGTCCTATTGTCAGCCTTACCTGCAGAGGACTGCAGTTGCTGAGATGGGTGATTTTATCCCAACTTTGGTAAGAAGAGTACCCATGGACTGTCCCGTGGAGCAGCCTCTGATGAATTTTTTGGCTTTAGATATAGGTCCACTGTAACCGCCCACTTCCCTGAGCTTTTGGACTTCCTTTGCTCTCTGCAACGATAGTTTTGGCATTTCTAATTTATGTTCTGTGACCATCCCTTCCTCCAAACTCCCAAGAGCCACCTTAGCATCATGCTAAGACCACCTCCTAGGATTCTTACTGCAGTTTTGTGTTCCACTTCCCTAGATTTCCGTGCTGATGCCCTAACCCTCAGTACCTCAGAATTTAATGGTATTAGAAATGGAGTGTTGAAAGAGATGGCTAGGTAAAATGAGGTCATTAGGATGGGCCCTAATCCAGTATGACCAGTGTCTCTAGAAGATAGAATGTTAGAGTGCAGATATATGGAGGAACGACCATGTTGCAGACACAGGGAGAAGATGGCAGTCAATAAGCCAAGGATGGAGACTTTAGAAGAAATCAGTCCTGCTGCCATCTTGTATAATGGTTAATTTTGTGTCTTGTAAAATGGTCAGTTTTAACTTGAACAAAAGATGCTCAAATAGCTAATAAAACATTTCTGGAGGTGTCTGTGAGGTTATTTCTGGAAGAGATTAGCATTTGAATCAGAAGACTGAGTATAGAAAATCACCTTTATCTATACGGCCAGGCATCATCCAATCCACTGAGGGTCAGAATGTAATGCAAGGTGAATTCCTTCTCTTTTCTTGAGCTGGGCCACTCATCTTCTTTTGCCCTTTGACTTTGAACCTCCAACATCTTGATTTTTTGGACTCCAGAACTCATACCAGCACTCACCATCTCCATACCAACCTGATCCTCAGACTTCTAGTGTTTGACTGAATTATACCATGGACTTTTCTGAATCTCCACTTTGCAGCTGGAAGATCATGCAACTTCTCAGCATCCATAATCATGTGAGCCAATTCTCTCTCTCTCTCTCTCTCTCTCTCTCTCTCTCTCTCTCAGCTATTGATTAATTTTGTCTGGCTAACACTTGATATCAGACTTTAAGACTGTGAGGTGATAAATATCCATCATTGGAGATGTGTTTTGTTATGGCACCTGGAGTGTCAACCCAGGTGGCCCCATTCCATATCTTAGAATATCATTCGTTCTCAATATGTCTTTGTCTGTTTTGTACTTCTGTCACAGAATACCTGAGACTGTGTAATTTATAAAGAACAGAGATTGCTTCTTACAGTTCTGGAGGCTGTGAAGTCCAAGGCTGAGGTGTTTATATCTGGTGAGGGGACTTTTGCTGCATCATCCAAGGCAGAAAAGCATCTTCTGCAGAAAGGAAAAATAGCTCAGGTGTAAAAAAGCAAGAAGTGGCTGAACTTGCTTTTATAACATACCTCCCCCCTTCTGTGTTACTGACTGTAATCCAGCATTAAAGAAGCCTTTAATGATGAAACCTCATGACTTAAATACCTTGAATTGGGTCCCACCTCCCAATACTGGTTCCTTGGGAAACAGGTTTCCAACACATGAACTTTGGGGGACATGTTCAAACCACAGCACAAGGGAGTTGTTCTGAGTTTTTCCCCAAGAGCTCTGCCTTTGGAGCATAAGTGACAGTGTTCCTCCCCGTGCTGGCCAGGACAGCTGTGGACTTCATATGCAATGTTGAAGTCATGCTTTAGGTTCTCAGCTTTTCTTTGTCCTGCTCCCAGGCATCAGTTGCCCTCAGCAAGAGTTATCATTACTCTTTTCTGTATGTATTTCTCCAACAGCTAATGCTTAGCAGGAGACTATGTTCTTTCTTCCCTAACAGACCACTAGCAGTTCATTCTGGGGACAGTACCAACAATTTGACTGCTCCTCTGAGCTGGGGCAGTGTGATGGGCCCTTATTGCTGGCTGACAGCATGATCAGGCTCCAATATCCTATCCTCTGTTCCCAGGAGGCCAACTCTGGAGTGGGGGGATTAGCCTTTGGAATATTTGTTAGGGGACACTCCTGTGGTCAGGAAAGGAGAAAAACAGTGGATGGGGAGGTGAGGTCTTGGGGTTTCATTACTTGGTGGGAACTGGCATGGCATCCACAGTTGTGCTGAGTTAGGGCTGGAATGTTGGACAGTCATACTTCTGACCTGTCAGTCAGTCATTGGTGGCAGCTACCCCAGGAAAGGGTGTGACCTTAGGCAATGTGGCTTTCTTCTGCCAAGGGCAGCATCAGCCAAGGACAAGCAGCTGTGCACTGTTACCTGACATCCTGCTGGCCCCACGGAGACACATTCTTTAGTTCCAAGCAGGGCCTGGGAAGTGCAGAGGGCAACAGTGACCACAACCAGAGCATTACTGATGGAACTTTGACCTGTACCCGGGCTTCTTTGGTGGGTAGAGCAGAATCCTGACATTGTGCCACAGGTGGGAAGCAGCACTTGGACCAAGTGTACTGTCCTTCAGATATTTATCCTCACTATTTTCTGAATATACACCTTTCCCACAGAGGTGTGCTCTCCTGGAAGGCTCAGGCCAGACTTCACCATCTCCGTCTCTTGGTCACTAGTTCTTGGGTGTGACACAGAGCCTCCACCTGCTGCTGGGCCGTCATCCAGCCAGAAGTGACACTGAGACAATCTAGCTGTCATCGCACACTGGGAGCCGGTGAAGGTGAATTGGGGAACTGCAGACGTAGACGACACAGCCGGCTCACATGGGTTTGAACTGCATGCCAGCCTCGACCACAACAGAAGCTGGAGAGGAAAGGTCAGACCCATGAAGTGCTATTTGTTTTCACTGAAACTTCATCCCTCCCACTTAACACCCGTCTAACCAGCAATGGAATCAATTACCACGTGTCAGCCTGAAACCTGACACAAGAAATGAAAGAAGGACACAACCTCCCTGGGGGGCTGCAGGCAGGCAGAGAGACAGGAGATAGAAAACTCAGGGCGGGAAGCCACGAAGGAGCCATTCTCATCTGTAATTAAGGGTTAATCTGTGGCGTACGCTCTGGCTTTTCTTCCCCCATGCCTCCTCTTCAGCATGGAGCCCCGGTGTTAATGATCTGGACTATTGGCTTCTTTCACAGAGGATGGTCAGCAAGCCCATGAGGTTATTAGACTTTGGTTATGTTGGTTGCTTCATTTAATAATTGAAGACCACAGGTTCTGGACACTTGTCATTTTACAGAGCTCCAGGAGGACAGATCATGGTGAGTGGCCATGCTGATGGAATGAGCTGAGTCGCTGCACTCTCAGGCTTCTGTGGAGTGTGGTGTCAGCACCTCAGAGAGCACCCACTCGAGGTGACGTCGTTCCCTTTCCAGACTGATGTGAGCTCCATGCAGTGCGCAGGTGGGACCCGTATAGGTCCTGAGGGTGCGTCCAAGTGACAAGCAGTTAGCTGTGTGCTGTGTCACCCGCTCTGTTAAGAAAAGATCACTTTTAGTTTTCCAAAGGTAAGGGTTTTGTTAATAAAGGACCCTTAAACTCTTAAACTTTTAAAAATAGGATCCTAGGACCAAGACTTCTCTCATCTTCACCTAGAGTATTAGCCAGGCTTTTCCTAATCGGCTCTACAAAGGGCCATGGAGGTTGCTGTGCCCAACTGTAAGGTTCAAAGTGTGAGGCTTTGATTAAATTGGAACATGTATCACAGGATGCAAAACAGGTTGCATCCCCTTCAGTGTCCAGGTGAAAATACACAGACATTTCCATTGGTTGGAATTGATGACTTCAATACTAGACAAAATTTTTGCTCAGTGATGATTACAGTCCTGAATGTAATAGTATGCAGCACCTGCACATTGTCCTTTGCCACCACTGTCATTAGTTCTATTTAGTCTTATGCTACCTCTCTGTGATACCACTATAAGACTCTTTCTTTTCCTCGAATGTAAGTGGTGTTCAGTCTTTGGTTGTTGTCTGCAGAGAGGTGCTGCAGGCTCTCCTTGCTCTCTCAAAGTGACACCACCAATGCTCTTGGCTTTATTTGCCAGCTACATGGCAATGGCCCTCACATCTTTTCTCTTTATACCGGGTCTTTATTTCCTTAGGTTCCACACCGGATCACTGTTTTTAGAAAGACAGCGTGCCTCTGTGTCCCCGGTACCTTGCACTCAGCGTGGTCAAATGGTATCAGCCGTCTTCCCTCAGTGTGTCTCCTCCTCTGCATCTGTTCTCTATTTCAAACGCAGGAGCAAAATCCCAGAGGTCAGGTAGGCCTGGGAGCTGAGAGAGCTTCTGGATGTGCAGGCAGGACTCATACAGGGCCTGAGGGTGAGCCCGGAGCTTAACCCCACATCTGAGCAATAATCTGCCGCGGTTGAATCCCCTTCCCCATTCCTTATTTTTGTTCTGCACCATTCCAGCTGCTGAGGCCCTACCTCACGTCTCCGTCCCCTTCCCTGGCGTTGTGACGTTCTCAGACTTGCACTTCGGTAGCTTTGCTCCCATCTTCCCATCTCTCTAGAAGAGTATGGCTCCTCTTGCTCTTTTCTGTCTTCTAACCAGTGAGCTTTAAGAGACGCACGTAGGCATTTTTAAAAAAGGAAACATTGCATACTTGAATGGTTTTAAAATCAGATTTTCTCTTATCTTTTCCATCTTCTTTGACTACACTCTTTTCTTCCTCTCTCAGCAAGAAAGTTTTGAATCATCATCTCCTCCTCTCAAAGGGTAGCACTCACCGCTGAATTCACGCTGTTCTTTCCTTCGACCACTGCCACCTTCCAGGTTGAAGCCCACCTGATTTTTTCATGAGTCACCGTACTCATCTCTTAGTGAATCCTCCTTTCATCAGCTGTCGCCAAATCAATTAAATCCACCAGATTGATCTATCTAAAGTACTTTACTGAGAAAACCTGGACCCCTTCCTGCAGAGCAATGTCTCCACTCCCTGGCCTGGCATTTGGAGCCCACTATATTGAGACCCCAGTTTACTGTCTGTCTTGGTTACATTTCCTTCGTTGCTGAGACAAAATACCCAATGCCCAAAATGAAGGAAGGAAAGGTTTATGTAGCTTAGAGTTTGTGGAGGTTTCAGTCCATACTTGGCTGGTTCTGAGGCAGAGTGGCACATGGCAGAGGGCAAATGTGCATGGTGGCAGCATAGCAAAAAAAGCCAGCAAAAGAGACGAATGGCTGCAAGCAGCCTCCTTCCTTCCCTTACATTGTAAACAGACTACCCCCACCCAGGGGGTGTGTAACTCTCACACAATGTCCATGCCCTCCTCTTCCATAGGCTCAGGATGTGTACAAAGTAAGCACCCTGGCTTCTTGCTGAACCACTCAGCCAAACCTCTAGACTCCCCAAGTTGACACAATGTATCAACCATAACACCGTCTTAGTGACAGATGTGGTCAGATGCCCTCACTCCTGGTCCCCAGGCTGCCAGAGGCCTCAGAGCTGTCATCTCATGCCTTTGGTCCATGGCCACGCTGTTGTGTACTGAGGGTCCATTTCTCAGCTGTTGAAATCTTAATTAATATTTTAAGACTTAATTTAAATGAACCCACCATGAGAGGACCTTCCACATCCCAGCTGTGAGAATAGGTTGCCATTTCTTTGCAGAATCTGTGCCACTGTTACCCCTGTTTTATTACTTCCCACAACTCTTCCAGCTTTGTGACAGTTAGATTTGTGTTTTCTCCTGGAAACCCTAGGGGTGTGTTTCATTGCTGTTTATGCTCCTTGGTGCCTTCATTTCATAGCCATTCACTTGATCTGTTGTAACCAATGGAAGACCATGTATTTAAATTTGTATTTCAGAAAGAGAGTCTTTTCATTTGGATCCATGTATTCCTTCTTAAATCTTCACTGTTACTATCCTAAAATCTTTGTTAAACTATCAACATACCTTTATAGTTTTTTTAAAAAAATAATGCAATCAAACACTTAGATACTTTGAAAACATAAGGTTAAATTTATATAACTGAAAAATCAACTGAGTGGTTGATGTAGAAACCTTTGATGGGTTTTGCCTTTATGTTTCAACTGGAGCCCATACAGACAAAGTTGAAGGGAAGTACGGGGTGGTTTCTCTGGATTTTGTCAGGCATGGATCCCACTCTAGGGAATCCACCTTATTTTTCTTTTATGGTGACCTCTGATACTCAGGGAATGGATTGGTGGAAATGAATAGCCTAAGACATATCTTGCTACATAATAAATGGATGTCGGATGAAACACGTTATATATACGGATGTTAACATGTGGACAGCAGATGATTTTTAGATGTGACTAACATACTCATTAGGTCTTCTTTAGCAAAATTCTGTAGTACACTCATTATCCTGAGGCTGAAATACAAGGAGCTGACTCTCTGGTATGCATTTCAGAATTCTAAAGTTTAACTTGGGTCCCTTTGAAGTTTTTATTATGATTGATGAATTATTTCAATATTTTGTTAAATTCAAAGGCTCTCAGAAAAAGATAAAATCAAATGACTTGCCAATTGAAGGTACCAGGAAAGACTGGAAATCAGGAGAAAATGTGACATGAGCAGTTATGCTAAGCTTAAAAACCTGTATCAATCACTACACATTTCAAAAGAGCTTGGGAGCATTTAAGGCTTTGAAAAAATACATACAACTGATTTCAGAAATCATTTGGAAAATGTTTAAGTACTATTTGTAATAGTAATAAATTCTAGTTAGGTTCCTTTCTCCAGTCAAAATTCTGTAATAGAGTTTGGCATCTCAAAGTGAGGGTGGAGAAAGATCTGTACCTGCCTGTTGGAGATGTGAGATTCCCAGTGGAGGGAGAGCTTTGGCTTATGTGTCTGTGTCAGCCACTGTGGAATGAAATTTGCTTTTGCAGGGCAGACAGTGTTATGTCTGGATGGGGAGGATTGTCACCCACAGGCTGAGATTTGGGGATTCGTGGCAAAGATGCTGAGGCTGTGCCACCTCTTCTTCCCACTCTCAGTACCTGCAGACTAAAACTGCACTGTGCGAGAGCACAGGAGAGCAGTGCTGACACTGGGAGGGGAGTTATGGGAAACTCCAATGTCAGAGCCACTCAGCCCCAATTTCCTAATGTCAGTGAGTGCATCGTGATTTCTAAACAGCCTAGCAAACAAAGCACGCTGAGGCATTAAGACAGCTCAGGGAAGCAAATTTGAGAAATTTTATCAGTAAAGATCAGCATCTCCCTGAACTATTTATTTCCTTCCCATTTAAGCAAAACAAAACAGAACACAGAATCAAAGAAGTGCACTGTGTACCAGCCAAGTCAGCCAGTAATCTGTAGACTTGTTTCATTTTGTCATTGCTTATGTCAGAAATAGTGGCAGACCCTCTTTTCTGATTAGCAAGCAATCCGCAGTCCTCAGTTGGCATGCAAGCCCACCAAAGCCTGGATCAAATCGACTCTTGCCGTCTCATGTCTCCTACTCCTCAGGATTAACTTTATCAAAGTTGCTCTTACACGGACCTTTAACTTGCCTCTCTCAGTAACTCTGTTGGGGCCGTTGACCCGCTACCAATGTATTTTCCCTTGTCCAGGAGAAACTGTGACTGGACTCAAAGACCCACTCACGTCTCACCACCTTTAGGAAAACTCACCATCTCACGCAAGATCAATGAGGTGGTTTCCTCCTTCTGTCTCTAAAGCATCTTCATGCTCTGTCACCTCCCTCACACTTGCCTATGCTGTGGAGTGCTGTCATTGTACGCATATCCTTTGGGAACCTTGAGATGCTGTCAGTTCACAGAAAATAAAGACCCCCCTCCATTCATCAGCACCTGGCCTAATGTGTAGCACACACAGCAGCTGCTCAATGCTGTTGCTGAGGCATCTGGGTGTATTATGACTCTGTACCTAAAGAACTTCACACGTAGACCCATTTGTTCGTTTCTTCCTTGCATATCATTTATTACATGAATACCTTCTCTGTCAAGCTCTGTGCTTGTCCCTGGAATTACCACAATGTACAACAAAGCCATGGTGCCTGTCTTCATAGAATTTATAATCTTATGGGGAAAGCAAATCATTGCACAAATAAACTCATAGTATTTATTGTGTCTTATTGACATTTCCCTCTTTGTCAGTCCTTGTGCCAAATACTTTGTTTATATTATTAAAAAAATTCTCAGTATAGCCCTTGGAGATCAGAATTATTATTACCTTCTTATGTATCAGAGAACCTAAGCTTTTTCTACCCAAAGGGTGTTCACATTCCTTGACTCATGTCACTGCTTTTTTCACCTGCAAAATCAGCAATGTTTACTTCTCTCTGATTCATCTTCAGCCCTCTGGGCTCTCTTGACTATGGGAGGAAAAGGTTCTCAGCTCCTAAAGGCTCATTTGATTACATTTGACCCACTTGGTTAAAAGAAGTAATGTTCTTATCTCTAGGTGCTTAATTCAGATCTATACTCTTTGTTGTATTAAGTGTCACACCCTCAGGTTCTAAGGATTAGGGTGTGCACATCACTGGAGGGGCCATTCCTCTGCCCCTTGAACCATGGGTGATGTAGCAGGGGGAGTAGTCTAGAAATATAGGGAGAATTTGGGTTTCCTAGGCGGAAGTGACCTTGATGGAGTCAGTCAGATGGACAGGAAGGAACAGGAACCCGTGGTTAATAAAACTTAATCTAAAGGAATTGGACCAAGGATGTGTGAAGCTTCTGCGAGGCCACAGAGCATAAACCTATAGCAGGTCTGTGAGAGCTTCCCTGGGAGAGGCTGTTGAGAAGCTGGATTGTGAAAAGAATGTCTGGCAGGTGGGGAGTAGTGGTTGTAATTCTTGTATGAATGGGAAGTAAGTCAAAGAGTCAGGCATGTGGACATCGTTGACTTACATCTTCAGAAGACCGTTCTGGATGCTGGGTAGAGAAAATCTTCAGGAGGCAGCAAAGGTAGATGCAATTAAAGTGTTAGTGCCAGTGGTGCAGGTGAGAAATGAGACGGCTTGGGTTGGAATGATGGTGAGGAAAGAGGAGAAGGACAGTCTGGGCTCTTACCGAGGGTGTCTCAGATGGATCACTGGAAAGCACGGAGCCCTTGTTTTAACATAGAATTGTTGGAGGAAGGTGAGGTTTGTGTGGGAGTCAGATGATCCGAGTCAAGAGGTTTGTCTTGGTTACTTTTCTCTCGTTGCTGAGACAAAATACCCAACACCCAAAATGAAGGAAGGAAAGGTTTATTTAGCTTATAGTTTGTGGAGGTTTCAGCCCATACTTGGCTGGTTCTGAGGCAGAGTGGCACATGGCAGAGGGCAAACTGTTCACGGCAGCAGAGCACAGCAAAACCACCAGAGCAAAAGGGAGGAATGGCTGCAAGCAGCCTCTTTCCTTCCCTTACATTGTAAACAATCTACCCCCACCCAGGGGGCGCGTAGCTCTCACATAGTCTCCATGCCCTCCTCTTCCACAGGCTCAGGATGCATACAAAGCAAGCACCCTGGCTTCCTGGTGAATCACTCAGCCAAACCTCTAGACTCCCCAAGTTGACACAATGTATCAACCATAACAAGGTTCTAGAATGAGCAGAGGCAATTAACAGAAGAAAAATTCCTTTTTGTAGTAGGAGGCCAGTGGAGATAGGACCTGGGGAGAATGTGACAGATTCAGGCATTTTGATGCTATTTATTTTATTACTTATTATTTCTGTTTTTGTTACCTTAATCATTTGATTCTTGTGGCTGAATATTTGTAGAGACCACGCAGAGCAGATGTTCTAGCTGTTGGTTTAGTTTGATTAAGGGTAGTAGGTCCATCATCCTGTTTAGCCTCTATCTTACACCAGGTATTCTTTTTGTGTGTGAGACTTTGATATGCAGCATAGATTTCTTCTGATCCTGAGTCCAATGATGGTCTAATTCTTTGGGCACAAAATGCTTATTAAAATAAGATTCATTTAAAAAAGTAAATACATATATAATTATACTTTTCAACCAAATTGATCTTATTTGCTCAAGGAAGATTTTAGGAATTTTTTTTTTTTTTTTGCTGTGAGTTAATTATGAGGAAAGATGATCAACTTCCAGTGCAATGTGATTTACACATTGCTTTATATGCCTTTTTTTTTCACATGCCGTTTTAACTCAACTGTTTCCCTTACATACTTGTTCTAGGATGAGACTCCACAGTTTTTTTTTTTTTTTTTTTTTTTGTGGTACTGGGGATCGAACTCAGGACCCTGCGCTTGCTAGGCAAGCGCTTATTCCACTGAGCTATATCCCCAGCCCCACACAGTTTTTTTTTTGTTTGTTTGTTTAGGGTTCACAGCATGACTGGATCTTAGTATGAAATTTTACATGTTATATAAGTAACACATATATTACACCTTGAAGCTCAATATTGGAAAAGAATGAAGTAAATCCTTATAGCAAATAAGAACGCTTTAGACTTTTCTACTGATCTCCTGCTCAACCTATGGGACTAGGGTTGTATAATGTACTGGATGACTTGTGTGCCCACACTTCAGTGGGGAAACTGTTTTTGTTCTTTCCTTTAGTTTGTATGTTAGTCAGTTGTAGGATACTAATATAAAATTCCTTTAGATTGAGTTTTATTGACCACAGGGGAAAAAAACTATTATTTCTCATTCTTCTGAAAGCTGAGAAGTCCAAAATAAAGGTGCTGTTGGATCCCGTGTCTGGTGAGGGCTTGCTTCCTGGTTCATGGATGGTTGTCTTCTCAGTGCGCCCTCAGATAGAGTCCAGGGGTCTCTTTTATTTGTAAGGGCCCCAATCTCATGCATGAATACTCTGGCCTCATGGCCTAATCACATACACTGAACCTTTCAGATGCATCACCTTGAGGATTAGGATTTCAACATATGAATTTCAGGGGAACTCAAACATTCAGTTTATAGCAATCTACTTCAGTAGTTCACCAACTATGGAGGTAAGCTATGTATCTCATGCTTGGTTGACAATTTAAGAAAATTTCAAGGGTAATTAAATGTTAGGGTTTTTTTTTTTTTCCTTTTGGCCTGGTTGCTTGTTTTGGAATCTAAACTCCATAAACATTTTTGGAATCTAGCACAATATGGAACGTGATTCCAAGTTTGATTTTAAGAGACATTTTAGCAGTATGTCTCTGAACAGAAGAAAGGCTAGAGACAGGGGAGAGATGGTGCATTGTGAGTTTGTTTAAGCAGATGATGGTAAGCACTCCGTGAGCATATGTTTGGTAAAGAAACTCTGGCAAAACAGCAGAGACTTGAATATGGTCATAGGCCTGTGCCCCCCCCCCCAATAAAAGGACAACAGTGAAATGGGACACTGTATTTCTCTCCATGTGAAGAACCCAGGTTGTCCCCTACTGTTGTACAAGCCAAGATCATTGCAAGAGTAGCGAGAAGTGCAGTAAGAACTACCCAGTTCATGGTTCATGGGGTGATGCCCCAGGCCTTCTGCCTCAGCCTTCCACAGTGATGGAATTTGAAGTGTGTACCACCATGCCTAGTATAATTTTATGTTTTTTTTTTTTTTGCCATTTTAATTTCATTTATTTAAAATGTTATTTTAACTTCATAGTTAGAGAAGTGCCCTCATCCAAAGGGACTTATGCCTAGTTTTTGCCAAGTTCACATTTAATAAATATGGTTTAAATAAGTTGCCTGTACTGAAGATCTGATACATTTGGCATGGAATAGAAATCACTTCAGGAGCACTCTTTTGGTTAAGGTTCGTCAGAGAAACAGAACCAGTAGGACAAACCATATGCATGTACAGTTATATACCGTATAACAGCATATGCTACTGAAGAACCACATATACCACGCACACCACAGTAGTCCCATAAGATGATATCCCCCAGTGACGTCATAGCCCTCTTAGTTTGCATGTACTCTATGATATTCACACAGTGATGAAATTGCCTAACAGTGCATTTCTTAGAACACAGCTATTGTTAAGCAATGCATGACTGTACATGTACACACACACCCACCCAGAAATTGGCCCACTGTGTTACAAAGGATGAGATGTTCTGTGATGTGCTTGTCTGCAAGCCAGATAGCCAGGAAAGCTAGTGGTGTACTTTGGTCTAAGTCCATGGGCCAGAGAACTAAGCAAGTTGATGGTGTCTTTCCTTGTCTGGAGCCAAAAGAACATGAGGCGATGTTTCCCAGCTCAAGCAGGCAGGCAGCAAGTGAAATGGGTGACTTCTGCCCCCTGCCTTGTTTCTCTTTATACCCTCTATGAATGTCTCCAGGCCCACGCACCTTGGGTAGGGTCATCTGATTTACTTAATCTACCAAATCAAATACGAGTCTCACCTGTAGACAACCTAACAGGCACACCCAATCTGGGTGAACTTAGGTTGTTTTACTAAATGCAGCTATAGAGAACATTTCATACAGAGAACAAATAATGTCCCACCTGGGGGCTGCATGGCCAGTGAACTAACAAATAAAATCAACCATCACAAAGTGTACACCACTCCATCCTCAAACACCAAATAAACATGTGGAACCTAAAGATGAACAGAGAACTGTGAGGAAGTATTTTTCATAAAAGGGCCATATATTACTCAATTCAGTGGAACATTGCCTTGTGGAGCACAATTCATAGGAACAATGAGAGAGTATGAAATGTTCTCTGTCGCTGCCTTTCTGTGTCACATGTCAGCTGTGTGATGATTGGCACCAAGTGTTAAGTAAAACAAAATATTATTAATTTTATACTTTCTAAAGTGATAATTTAAAAAAGTAGATCCTAAAAGCTGCCACATATCCCTTAATACAGTATACATTAGATACATTATAAAATTTCCAAAGAAAGTACATATGTGTAAATGAATTTAGCACACACAAAAAAGAAAAAATGTCTTAAAAACAACCCTGGAGGTAAAACTTAGTTTAAAACAAACACAAAAACATCCCCTAAAGGCAAATAAAATGTGAAAAGGCTATTGTCCGCATGATCTGTGACTCTTAAGCTGTGCTACACTTTTAAATATAGAGTAGCTGAGAAGTGTGTGAGTGGGGCCTTAAACTTTCTGCATTCCTTTGATTCTTGTGGAGACTGATGTGCTCGCATTCGGCATCAGCTCATCTTTGGATAGCAGCATTTTGCATATGCTCAGTAAGGGTTTGGGCAATGAAGGGCGTGTTTCTGCAGGGATTTCTATGGAGTGAATGAGTTCATCATGTCACCTGTGATTCAGCCTCTTGGCAGCTCCTGTAATTAAAGTTCTGTTTCCAGACTTGTGGCTACAGAGTTTCCTCATGAAGATAAAACGTACCTGAGCTGTTGTCCACCTTGCCTCCGAGGATCTGATTTGTCTTGACTCTGTCCATGCCAGTTGGACTCGGCTATGTGTGATAAAATCCCTTTGATTTGTAGGCTCACTTCTGCTCAGTCTTTCTACCTGTTTCAGTACTGCACTAAGTAGCCCATTTTCTCCAGTGAATGAGGCCCTGTCTAACTTCCATTCCCTTCTACTCTGAGTCTGGTGAGCCCCAGTGTCCTGCCTGTCCATCCCATCCACACCTGCAACTGTATTTCCCCTCTCTTCTCCTGAGACTTTTGGTGAGTAGTCAATTGATAGGACTACTTTCTCAGCCCTGGTGTGTGCCTGCACTATTACCGATGTAGTACAGACCTCTGGGATCTCGAATACTTCTGTCCCCAGGGGCTCTTAGGTCCTGGCAGAAGCTGGGTTACTGCTGGGGTATGTAGTCCAGAGTATTGGCACAGCCTCCGTATCTGTGTTTTAGTACTTGGTCAAGCTCTTTCTCCTCTGCACAAGTGAGCTGAGTTTTAAGCTTTATGAGTTTTGTATCAGCTTCCCATTGTGGAAATAAAAACTGTATTACTTCTAACCAAAAATGTACTTGATACAACTATGGATTCAGAAGTGATGTCTAAGCTACAGAGTGGGCTGATTTACCCTTGGAGTCTTACTAAGTGATCTCACAAATGTGATGATTTTGGCTCTTGGCATTTTGTGCATCCAAAGAAAGGAAACGGGAGACTTTGAACTGCTTGCAGGTTTTTAGTCCCTTACTGTGATGGTTTTCATTAGATTCTTTGTTGAGTGTATTTACTTAAAGTGTATTTTTTTATTTTAAAGAGAATAAAAAAAGAACAAGAGCAAAATACCAACAACATAGACAAAATTAAAGCAAAACCAAGGATGATACAGGGTTTCAGAACAAAATGATAGGAATGAACAGTAGTTGTTACATTACATATTTTTATCTTCAGTGAAGTTGTTCAGATTACCAGATGTAAGAATTCAAGATTGATCAAAACATGAAAGTGTATAAAAAATAAAGACAAAAAATTATAAACAATACAGAGTTTCACTGCACAAGATAGTAGGAATTCAACAATGGTTGCTATATTGTGTATTGTTATCTTCAAATTAGCTGTTCAGATTATCAGGAACACTGGTCAAAATAAATAAATAAATAAATAAAGCATTAACTGTTCCTTTCAATAAACTGTTAGACATCAGCACTGCAGCTATTCCAGCTGTCCTTCCATATACATATATATTTTTTCCTTCCTTCTTTTTCTTCTCCTTTCCCTCATCCCAGCTGTTTCTTCTTCTGAGGAATTTCTTTCCTTTTCATAATATCTGTTGTATGTTTTGGGTTGTATTTACTCTTTCATGTTCTTACACTAGCGAGACAATATGATGTTTACACATGTGTGTCCAATTTATTCACTTACTTAAAGTGTGTTTTGCAGGAATAGTGGACATGGAGCCAACCAATTCATGATGGATCATTCATTCATTCATTCATTCAGCAGTCTGCACATGAGGTACAGTTGCTTTTGGCGTTAGTTTCAAGTAAGTGGGGGAAGGGCAGCACTGGCCAGTGCCTGCCTAGACAGAGCCCCATGGGAAGCTCCTGTGGCAGTGAAAAGAGACTGAAAGTAGAATGTCAGAGAAGTATAGGAAACAGTGAATTCTTGTTCTTTTCTCACTGAGACATCTTCTCATAATTCATTCAAATAAGAACCACTTGAATAGAACAAGATACTAGATAAAGGCCATGATGGGAATGTCCATGTGCAGAGATGAATCATTTGAACCTACTTTGAAAACTACCCCATGCTGGCCCCTACTTCTGTCCTTTTCTTTTCCATGTCCTCTCTGAGCACTTGCTGCTCTCCAGTCCCTGTGACAGAACCTGGAGGGCCAGAGGTGGAGTGGTGTGTATCTCTAGAGGGAGTCCCATCTCTTTCATGAGCGAAACTGTCTTCTGAGGGCCCTGTGCTGGCATTTGGGGATGACTTAGAGAATGAGGTGAGTTATAGGGTTTTTATGTTTACAAGTCATTTTGAATGCATAATTATAAATAGATGGCTTATTACTACCAAAAAGTAGGCTTGGCAACAACAGAGGATCACAATTATTGGCTCTGCAATTTTTATAGGCGTAGTCTACTGCTAAAACATAGTAGGAGGCGCCTAAGGCTGGGAGAAGGCTGAGAATTGGATAGTGACACAGGCCTGGAGAAGGTTGGATGCCGTGGTTACTTGTAATTATCACAGGCTGTTGCAAAAATGTGAAGTTTCCCAGCATTTTCCTTCACTAATGAAAAATTTGTGACATCTGCAATTGCATTTATCTTTAAGGTTTCCTTTCTAAGCCTTGTTTCACATAGTCTAGTACTTCATTAGTAATGATTTTCATGACAGTTCCTTCAAACATACTCTGAATTCAGGTGGAAGAAGATGGATTTTTAACTAATCTTTTTTTGGCATAAACATACATCATGTAGGAGACTAACTATTTTTTCTATTTTTCATTTGTTTTCTTTAGTAGTATCTGACATTAGGTTGTCAGTACAAATTAAAGTGGTGACTGGGCAATAATTGCTTTGTGATATAAAAGGATGGGTAAAAATAGCTTTTTAACACAGGAGATATTCTCCTTCCGTATCTAAACATTTAGGTGAATTCCTTCAAATTTCGCCCACAGGCTTGTGGATATATTTATAGACCTGGCCCATCTCTTGCAAACGGGAATTTGTACTGAATAGTTTGGAGTTGCTGACTTCATAGCTCAGGTTTCCTGGATGTGTGCCAGCCTTCTCTTCCTTTTGCATGATGCAGACATGGTCTCACTATTAATGCTAATCTCGTCTGTCTGCTATATTATTTCTTCACAAAATCCAGTCTTATTCTTCTATGCTGCGTCAGCCTCCCTTCTGTTTACCTGAACTTTTAAGACTGGCCTGATTTTTTAAGAGAACCTTGAGAGGATTAATTGTCTGACTAAATTTGCATGTCTGTATATGGGTTCATATATTTACACTTCGAAGATATCAATGGATAAAGCAATAACCACTGTTGAGACCATATCACCTTGTCTATAGATTAGTTGTGATTGTATTATTTTTTATGCTAATTGGTGTCTGTTTGTCAATATGTTTTTGTACTTTTATTTTTTTAAAATTAAAAAAAAAAAAAGAGAACCTATTTCAAAATCCAAATAGAGAACAGAGCATCAAACTTGTTAGAGCTGTTAGTCCAAGGTGCACAAAAATGAAATACATTCTTTTGAGATTGAATATTTATTTCAGTCACTTGGTGGATTCCAAGGGTTTTTGTCTGTGTTATAATTTCAGTGTGAGAATAATGAAACATAATAGTCTTTTTCTCCTTTAATTAATACATGCAGTATTTAGAATTCTTAGAGCTATTTTTATTCCTACGAAGACTGGCAAATTACTGAGTAGAAGGTGGCCATATTAGTGTGGTCTTGGTTTGTACAACTGGGTACAGGAAATGTGAAAAACTATAAAGTTACCTCTTAAAAGAGAAGGAAGTTTACTTGGGTTTTGCTGATGGAGACATTTAGGCCATTAGCTGAGTCAGGTAAATTCTTGGGGTTAAAGTTTCATTTGAAGATTACCCCTCACCAGCGGGTAATTGAAATGGGAAACCTGGATTAGCCTAGTTGCGTTTTCTCATTGTCTACACAGATGAAACCTACCCAGGAAGAAAAATGACAGCGGAATGCTTTTTAGCTTTTGTTCTGCAGATTCAAGTCTTAAAAGCTGAGATCAGGAAATCCTTTAAAACTTGCTTGGTGTGTGTGTATGCGTGTGTGTGTGTGTGTGTGTGTGTGTGTGTGTGTATTTGTCTGTGTTTCAGACTTTTTTGGGAGAAATTCTGACTTAGTTATGAATTTTGAATGCTGCACAGAAATCAATACAGATACGTACTTGCAAATTTTTTGGTATATTGATTAATGGAAGAATCAGCACTAATTGAGTGCTTACTCTGTGTTGTAGGGTAGGATAATGAAATTATGTGACACCAACTAGGGCCTCCAGAGTTTGTGTTCTCGGGTGACAGACAAGAAAATGACTATCAGTAAAAGGTGAAAGATTTAGACGAGCTGAAGAGAAAGCAGAGTATGAAAATGATTATCAGGACAGAGGATTCTGAGAGTTCTGCTTGGGGGCCAGGAGGGAAGGAAGAGACAAGGGTGTTAGGAATGTTGGGGGTGGAGGCTGAAATTGGACTTGAGCGTTGTCTGTGGCTTACTAGAGGGGCAATGACCTGTGATCAGTGACAGGAAGGCTGAAGCTCCGGAGACCTTCTTGGGTAGAACGGGGAGCTTCTATTGCTCATAATAATGAGGACAGACCTTGAAATACACTGTTTATCTTTCCTGGATGGTAGACTATTTGAATATTTTAGTCCCAGATATCTGGATAGTTACACTTGCACTTTCTTAAGGAATTATCTGGATGCCTGGGGATTTATTTTTCCTCTTCAATATCTAGATAGAATGGGAACAACTGACTTTAGGGACTTCCTTAATTTGGTTTGGTGTTATGTAGTTATAATTGCCTCTGATACGTCATTTTAACACAACACTTCATTCTGAATGGTCCATGGGTTCTGTGTGTGAGTCTTGCTATGGAGGGTCATTCTTGCAAAGTAATTTGAAGTGATATTTTATTTAGATTTTTTGTTTCTCTAGTTAAGAAGTCAGGCTATAGGTTTCTAGTTTTTTTCCTCTTTTGGATTTCCTTTTTTCTCTTATCTAGTTTTGGTTTCAGGATTAGATCAGTTATGTAAACTGTGCTGGCAGGCTTTCTGTGCTTTCTATGTTCTGACATGATATAAATATAAAAATAATTTATACCTTATTTAAAGAGCTTATCTAAGAAAACCCATTATGATCTGTAGCCTCTTGCAAGAGAATCTGGGATAACTTTTCCAATTTTTTTCTTACAGTTTTTTACTTATCCAAGGAAGTGCTTCATGCTTTTCTTTCATAATGAACATTTTCTTAGAAGAATCTGCTATTTGGTAAAGATTTCTTTAGCATAGATCTGCACAAGTATGCTTTTATATCTTTAAACTTTCTTTTCATTTGTGATCATTTCTATCTTTCATTTACTTAGGTCTGTTTTTATTTTCTTTATTTGCATGACTAGACATGTTTATTTGTATCCATGTGTTCCAAAGAGTCTGCCCAGGACTTACCTATTACTGGTAATTTTAAAGTTTAACAGGACTATTTTTTAGAAAGTATTTTTACTTACCTTAGATTTGTTTGCTTTTTGGTTTGAGTGCTTAATTTATTTAATTTTCTCATTTTAATTCTAAGAGAATTTAAATAAACTTTCCTAGAGAACTGTCTGTCTGCCTCAAAAGTTTTGATAATATGGTTTTAAAATCTTTTATTTTTAAAAATAGATTGTTTATTGGCTTGTTTTAACTTTCTAGATAGGGAATACTCAGCAGAATTTGTATTAGTGTCTATATAAAGCCTTTTATTCTTTAGATAATTATAGTAATTTTGCTTCATATATTTAATGTGCTGTATAGCAGATATTTATTGCTGTTTTGCATTTAGTTTAGATTCTATCTCTTATTTTATTAAATGTAGTAAGTAGTTACATTTAATGAAGATCACAGGATGGTAGTGCAGAGAGAGGGGCAGAGGAAAAGGAAGAAAAGCAGAAAGGGACTTGAATGTGAAGGGAGAAAAAGGATGATTCTGTCTTTATTGATATACAACTTCAGTCTGTCTTGTTTAATAGTCTACCTGGAATTGAACTTTGCTTTTCTAGTATTTTAAATATACTTTAAAAATTTGTCTGATTAATTATTTGCACATTTAAACTATGTTTTTTTTGGTCATTTTATTTTTAACCTTCTTGAAGGCAAAGTATATGTAATTTAAAAAGTCTAATTCAATCATTTTATTATTTTTTGTCACTATAACTCTGTCTTTCAAAGCAGAAAGTTTTCTTCTTTCTACTGTTTTCTGTTCTTTATTATGTACTTCTTTTTAACCTGTACCTTCTGTGATGAAATTGGTATATGTTACTTTTCATTTTATTTATGTGTTTAAATTTATAAGAACATGTAAAGTATGCATTTCTATAAAAATAAAAATTAAGAATGGAATAACTTTTGAAATTTTCTATATGAAACAAGGGTTTAATCTGTTTTACTCTCCTTTCTCAATTACAAGATTTTAATTCCTATCATCTTGTTTGGTGAAACTCTGTTTTGTTTATATTTTTGTTTTCATTTTTTATTCTCTTTAATAATTTGATTAATCTTTCATTCTTACATCTGGTAATCTGACCAACTTGGATAAGGATAAAAATATGTAATATAACAACCGCTGTTAATCCCTATCATTTTAAGAAATTTTTTTAAAGTTAAAAAAAAGTAAAAAAGAAAAAAGAAAAAGGAAAACATTAAGAGACACAACGTAGCACAAGAACAGTACAGTCAAAGTTGAATTATAGACGAAGTGACAGGGAATTAACAATGGTTGCTGTATTACATATTGATAACTTCAGAGTGTATGCTCAGGACAACACATATAGATATTCAGTCTTGATCAAACAACTAATCACTAACTGCTCTTTATCACAAGGAACCCCTATCATTTCGTTTTGAAACCCTGTGTCATTCTTAGTGTTTTTGCTTGGTTTCGTTTTTGTCTACGTTGTTGGCATTTTGCTACTGTTCTCTTTCTCCTCAATTCTCTTTAAAATTAAAAAAGAACTATAAATTACGAGATTTTGTATATTTAGCCCTAACTGTGGTTGCATTTTCTCTTAGTTTTCAGTCCTAGCAAGGGGACAGCTGACGCTGCCTACTCTTGTTCTGTTGTCGGTAACCTCTTTCTGTGCCGGGCAATCCGTTCACCTTCCTCTTCTGGCTGCTGAGTTTACGAGTGTTTAATCCGTCTGTGTGATTTGGGAGTGGTGAATATGTCTCGGCTGGGGCTTCTCTCACCAGTTAAGGGTGGAACTTGGTGAAGCAACCTTTTCCTCCATGTACTTGAATATTTTTTGAACTCTCTTTTTAAGTTTTCACATAGTATTTTATAATTATTTTATTTCAGCCTTTCCCCCAGCTCCTCTGGTTTCCTCCCCAACAATTCAGTTTTTAAGGTGCTGGTGTAGGCTGCGGTATTCGCTCTTTGCATTTCTCACTTAGCTCTCCTGGCCTCTTCCCATTCATCCTGAGCGCCACACTTTCCCTCCAGATCCTGATTTTGTCTTCTGCCTGATCCAGTCTTCTTAACAGACCTAAAGCAGATATTTAATTAAAATGACAAATATTATTTCCTTGCCATTTTTCCAGGCCTCACCAGCAGCATTTAAAATCGCAGCTATTTATTTTTTTCTCCCAGTGCTTTACTAAGGTTCACCCCCTCGTTGTCATTGCTTTCCTGACCCTCCGGCCTGGTGGGATCCAGGAGACTGGGCCCCAACCTCGTCTCTTGCTGGGGCTCCTGGCTCACTTCCGGCCTTGGAGCTGCCTCTCCCCGTCTACGGCGGCCTAGCCATTCACCCCTCTTGCCCACCCTCAAGTTATTTTATTAGTTTCCTCCTTGACATAAAAGAATAAGATGAGGCTCTGAAGAGATTAAAAGTCCTAAAAACTTGCACCTACACAGGGTGGGAAAGGCGGAGTGGTTTTCTGGTGCGGGTAGATGTGGGTTTCTGAGGGTAGAGATGGGTGGCAATTGGGGTTGCGGAGGAGCAGGTCTTCTAATTAGTGCCATCTCCTTCCATGTTCTGGTGAAAGTTTGTCTGCCAGTCAGAGCTTTACTAATCTTGTGAGGTTTCTTTCACTTCTTTTTTTTTTTTTTCCCCCCCGTTTTTTAGTGGAGGGTAGGGAGAGACTCCATTTTAAACCAGGGGAAAATATCCACGGAATTTTAATTTTAGAGTGGATTTTGCCACTATTCCTTGGGGATGGATTCAAGTTAGAATTTATTTTGAAAATGTCTCTAAATGCCAGAAGACATGTAACGGCAAAGGTGAGATGACGCTCCTGAAATGAATGAGGCTGAGCAGTTGAAGTTTTCCCCTCAAGTCATGTTGTGGGGAGAAGTGGCAGTGTGAGTAGTGATTTGCTATAGTGGAAACTGGCCTGGTTTGGAAATCAGAAAGCTAGACTCTTGACCTCTACTACCACCCTTATGTGACTGTGGGCTTCTGTTTCCTGGTCTGAAGAAAAAGAGGCTAAGGCTAAAGATCTCCGCAGTCCTGTTGCATCTAGCGTTCCATATGTTTCATAATTATCCCAATAAATATTCTACACCATTTGGGTTTTCTTGTACTCAGCAAGTTTGGGAGAAGAAGAGACTATTGTTTTATGATAAGAGCATGGGATGTTGAGTTTGTGGATTGCCAGGAGGTGACCTCATTTTTTGGTGCCAGGTCTTTGTTGTCTTTATTCCTTGCATTAGTTCATGGAGTGAAAAGGGGGAGAGTTGCACGCGAAAGGAAGGGACTTCTCGGTAAGGAATTAAGAATGAACACAGGATAGGTTGTCTTATTGGACACTATTGGTCCTTGATAAGGGATAATCATTTGGAAAGGCAGGGTTAAGCTCAAAGTACCATGAGATACTGGGTGACCATGTCGGGAATGGTTTATTTTCTCTGTAAATTTTTAAATCAGCTCAAAAAGTTTCATGGACCAATTTTGTTTTTTCCTGTTCCCCTACATAGGTTATTTTAACTTTGACCTTGTGGGAAAGTGGATATTTTAAAAACAGTTACTATCTATCAAGGATTTTTTGCACAAATCATAAAGACTTTGATATCTCCCCAATGTGGCTGTAAGAATCTACAATTCTGTTTGAATAGGCTTTTCTTAATCAAACATGTATGTTTTGTGGAACTGATCCATAATATTTGAAATATTAAGTTTCCGTGTGCTTATTGCACATTTGTTGAAAAAATACAATTATGTGGCCTTGCAGATTTGCTTCTCCAGATAGCAGAGGGATTCCTTCTGAGCTCTCCTGGGAAGATGAACTCTTACACTTACTGTTACTTGATGAGGTCCCTACTCTGCATTTTACATCAATGAGATCTCAAATCTGTTAATCAATGGGTAGAGGAGTTTGCAGATATTTAAGCCCTTGCTCCACACTCCATTGCATTTCCTCCTCCTGAACTTCAATTACAAGGGTCTGGACATCAGGATCTTTGGCTTCCAGCGTTGTATCAGCTTCTTATCTGGATTAATATCTCTTCTGCCAGCAAAACCTCATGAATTCATAGGAAGCAGATATAGACCTGGAGTTTGGTATACAGTACAAGTTTGAGGGACAATCTCTAAGAAAAGAAGGGTGGGAGAAGTATACTTGGGAGGAGATGCCCATCCATGGTGCAGGCCTGCTGCAGTTTGAAGGTGTCCTTTCCAAAGTTCAGGTGTTGCCAACATCACCACAATAAAAGGTGGCATCTTTCAGAGGTAATTAAGACCATAAGCATTTCCCCCTTGTGAATAGGGTTAAAACCTTGATAAAAGAGTTTCATCCAGCATTTAATTCTCTTGTTCTTTTCATTTCTGCTGTTGGAGAATGCAGCAAGAAGGCCCTTACCAGGCACTGAATGTTAATGCCTTGTTCTTGGGCTTTTTAGCAACAGGCACTGTATGAAACAAATTTCTATTCTTTATAAATCACCCATTCTGTGACAGTCTGTTAACAGCAATGTAAAGCAGACCAAGATAGAGCATGATGATTTCTGTCAACTCTGGGTGGAGTAGATTTAGAGCAGGTTATATCCTCCAGTGGGTTGGCCTTTGGCTGTAAATGGTCAGCCCTCTGTCTCAGTGATTGGGTGTAGACTGCCCTGGAATCTATGGTGTTAGATTAGGTCTTTCTGTAGCTTGGTTAACTTGAATGGGGTTGGTGTCTAGGGAAAGAACTCCTTCTTGGAAAGGGGATCTGGAGAACAGCATATCTTGTGCTACCATATATTCTGCACTCCAGTTACCTATTCAATTAATAGAATTGAGGTATAGAATATTTCTGGACATCCATGTTGTGAAGCATGCCACTGAAGGTGTAGGAAATAGGCCCTAGAATGGTATGATGGACTTGCATTACATATTCATATGGAAGATGCTTTCAAACAGTTCTGACTACTTGATTCCTCCAATGCCATTGCTATATTCAGTGACCACTTCCTATTCATGCCTTACTTAACTTCAATGGGTTTTAGTTTCTTTCTCTCTAATGTGGATGAGACTGCTAATTCCCCATATGTCATAGCACCATTATAAGAATTATTGATGAGAACATACACAAAGCATCCTGATAGAACACTTATTGGTAGTTCAATAAATAGTGTCTTTTAAAAAATATTTATACTTCAACACACATTTTGGAGCATCCATTATGTGTCTGGCATTGAGCTCTGCAATAGCTTGCCATTGTTGTATTGAATCTTCACTGTACTTGTTTGTGAAGCATGCTGGAACAAAGTGCCACAAGGTTGGTATCTTAGAAGAATAGAAATTCATTGTATCACAGTTTTGGAGGTTGGAAGTCTGAACTCGGTGGTGGTAGGTTCATTTTCTCTTTGAAACACCTACAGGAAGTACTATTCTTTGTCGTTTTTAGTTTTTGTGGTAGCCACTGGCATTCTTTGGTCTGTGGCAACATAATTCTAATCTCCAGCTCTGACCTTATATTTTCTTCCCTGGATGTATATCTGCTTCTACTTCCTAATTTCTCCCTTTTGTAAGGAAACTGGTCATACTGGATTGCAGCCTACCCTAATGGCCTCATCTTGATTCCTTCAGCTAAGGAATCTATCTTCAAACTAGGTCACATTGACATGTATTAGCTAGGATTCCAGTGAATCTTTTTGAAGGTCACAATTCAATCAGTAACACTCATAAATTTCTTTCTTTTCTTTGTCTTTTTGAGGCAGGGTCTTGCTATGCAGTTCAAGTTGGCCTTGAGCTCACTTTGTAGCCCAGGCTGGTCTCAAACTCACAATGATCCTCCTGCCTCAGCCTCCCAAGTGCTGGGATTACAGGAGTGTGCCATCATGCCTGGCACACTGTGTGCCACACTTCTGTGTGGTAGTGTTATCAGGTGACTTTTTTCTAAAAAATGGCTCACTAACTGTTACTGGGTTCTGGGTTGCTCATCTTTCCTTCTAGAGTTGTATTCTAGGTTCTTCTCACCTTGTACAAAGAATTGAATGAAATAAGCAAAAAGTAGTGGCAAAGTTTACTCAAGAAAGCAAAAATGAAGAGTGGAAGAGAAACTACCTCTGCAGAGCAAGCTTGGGCCAAGTAAACAGAAAGATAAAAGGGCATGCTACATCTGGGGAATACAGAATGGGCTATTGTGGCACAGCCTTTTGGCATTCATGTGCCCTTTTATGCTGTCCAGATCTTGAGGAAAGCCACAAGAATGTCCACGTAAGAGTCCTGAGAAGTAGTGATATCAGGTCTAAGCAGTCCTACTGAAAACCTGCTCCTTTTCTCAAAAGTCTACCAGCAGGGTTGTGGGAACTGTTTTGAGCATGTGTCTGGGATCTTGTCATTAACAGGTCATGCCTACTACCCCAGCCAGCTTTTGCCACGCCCTAATATCTTATCTCGGTAGGTACAATAACCCATGTTTCATAGACCAGAGAACTGAAATCTGGAGAATTCAAATAACTCACCAAGAGCCAAACAGTAGGCAGGTGACAAAGCGAGAACTTGAACTCAAACCTTTGGAACTCCTTTGTGCATTCACTTTCTGGTATAGTCTATCTACTTCCACATGTAAAGCTTCTAGAAATAGAAGAGGTTTGAAGTTTAGGGAGGTTTTAAGGCTCCCATATTGCTCCAGTAAAATCAGTTTTCATTGGGACAAAATGTTTGGAACCCACAAGCAGCTGTGGGTCATTTTGCTCAAGAAATCAGGTATGAGAGGGCCCTGTACATACTTACACTTGGCAAGGATTGAAAACCTGGCTGCAACATTTCTTCCTGTTACCTGGAATTGATAGGCTGTAAGACTTTTTAACCGCTCAGATCTTAGTTTCTTTCCCTGAGAAAGGAGATGGCAATTCATATACCATAAACTATGTGATGAATTAAAAATTATTTTGTATCTTTGCTTAACCCTGATGGTTGAAACAACTCTACTAACACATCATACTAATCTAGTTTTAATGATGATGCTCTCATTTACTTGAGCCTGTCCTTTCTGACAGGCATCAGGTCCTACCAATGAGATCACGGGAGTGTCCAAGTGTAAGGTCTCTGAGCGGGACTCCCTGGTTGGGCAGATCGTCAGTACCTTCCTTCACGCCTGCACTATGCCTCTTCCATCCAGTCGATAATGAGCTCACGTCTTGAAATACACACGTCCTTTCATCCTCTGAACTTCTGCCTAAGAAAATAAAACAGAATGAGACCCTTATAAAAAGCAGGGGATCAGTAAATTAAGACACGTGGGTCAAATTCACCATCTGTTCTCCTAGATGGAACTATTGGAATAGATCCATGCTCGCTTAGCTTTGCATCACCCATGGTGTCCTTCGCGTTACAGTGGGCAGAGTGGAGCGACTGAAGGAAAAGCATTTACTGTCCGGACTTTGATAGTCTCACTCTCCGTCTCCCTGGGCGTCAGGCTCCCGCGCCATCTCTGTGTCACTTCCCACCTCCCCCTCTGCCTCCCCCTCTGCCTCCACCTACATCTCCACAGCTATTTCCATCTCCGTGTCTGTCTATACCTCTATTATCTTACATGTGTTTCTGTGGAGAACCCTAATATATAACTGCTAAATCAACCAAATCCCAGGTAGTAAAAAAGATATTGTTACCAAACTGTTCAAAGATAGAGGAAGAGAACTGGCCAGGACCAGTGGTAACAAGTTCCCAAAGTATTCTAGAAGTGATTTCTGGGGAAAATGCATTGTCCTGTGGCAATCTTGGAGTGTGACCCTAAATGGGGCCACGTTAAGCTGTTAAAATGATCTCTCTAAATGTTTGTTTCTCAGTAGACTATGATGTGCTCCTCTAGTTATCCAGAACCCAGTCGTTTTAGTTACTTTTCTCTCATTGCTGACACAAGATATCTGACGCCCAGAATTAAAGAAGGAAAGGTTTATTTAGCTCACAGTTTGTGGAGGTTTCAGTCCATACTTTGCCGGTTCCAAGGCAGGGTGGCACATGGCACAGGGCAACAGTTCATGGCAGTGGAAGACAGCAAAAGTGACAAGAGCAAAAGGTGGCAGGGAGAGAAGGAAGCCTCTTTTCTTCCCTGTATTGTACGCTGGCTATCTGCCCACGCCCACACCATCTCAGTGCCCTCCTCTTGCACAGGCTCAGGATGAACACCAAAAAACATCCCAGAGCAGGAAGAGCATGTCCTTTTCACCCCAGAATGTAGAACTGCTGAGTACTTAGTCAAGCCTCTAGACTACCCCTCAAGTTGACACAATGTATCATAACAACAGCATAATGTCTGGCTTTTCTTAGCTGCTCACCATATTTGAGGACAAATGAATAAAAGAAAGATAAGAACTTTCAGTCCCCGAATCTATTATTTTCCTTGTATGTTACCATATTTTCATCATAATATAATGGATTTTCTTTGCCAGAACTCACCAGTTACAGAGAAAGCACTGCATTTAGCAAATCTTATCACAAATGCGAAATATATCAGCAAATTTTGAACATTACATTGTTTTTGCCCAAGTAACTAATATGCATTGGTTGACAGAGTCAGTAGACTTTCTGTCTACTTCTGATGCTTTTCCACTGGATGGAAGAATTGAAAGCAGTAACTTGTTATTGTTCTCCATTTTGGCTGACTTAGTACAGAATATTAACCACAATTTCAGGCTTAAACTTACCATTTAAAAATGATGAAAAGTTACTGTTTTTGACTTCAGCAGATTATGTCTTGAAGTTAGACCATCACCAAGGTTAGCATTAGAGTGATTTGACAGTGATTTTTTTTTTTTTTTTTTTTTTTTTTTGTCTTTTTGAGACAGGGTCTCACTATGCAGTTCAGGCTGGCCTTGAACTCACTTTGTAGCCTAGGCTGGTCTCAAACTCGAAACAATCCTCCTGCCTCAACCTCCGAAGTACTGGGATTATAGGTGTGCGCCACCACTCCCAGGCTTTGACAGTGATATTTTTAATTTACTAGACAGATGAACTCTCACGGTCAGAAGTATTAGAGACTATATGAAGATAAGAATAAAAATAATAGCAATAATTCTTTTTTTTTATTTTTTTATTTTTTTATTTTAGAAACATAAAAGTACAAAAACCTATTGACAAACAGACACCCATTATCATAGAAAATAGTACAATCACAACTAATCTATAGACAAGGTGATATGGTCTCAACAGTTGTTGTTGCTTTATCCATTGATATCTTCGAATTGTAGATGTATGGAGCCATATACAGACATGCAAATTTAGTCAGACAGTTGA